>QPMI01000325.1:0-66354 GCA_004431415.1 Cyanophora paradoxa | reverse complement strand
TGGGCCGGCGGGGCCTCCGGAGAGGCGCCTCCGGGCGGGCGGGGCGAGGGCGGCGAGGGCCTCCGGGGAGGGATGGGAGGAGAGATCTAGGAAGGGCTCCAGCACGCTCGAGACCTGCCCCGCCCCCCGTCGGCCCCGGCGGGCTCGGGGGGCGGGGGCGGGGGGGGGGGGGGGGGGGGGGGGGGGGCGCACGCTGCCGCAAGCGTCGCAGACGACGGTGCTGCGGAGGACGCCCCCGAAGACCGAGTCGAAGAGCAGCGGCGGCTCCCGCTCCTTCCCCTTCGCCTCCTTCCCCGCCCCCGCGGGGCCCCGCAGCGCCGTGCGGTGCGCCTGCTCCTCGCTGCGGATCCCCTCCGCCAGGTACCGCAGCAGCTCGTGGCTGTCCTGCTGCTGGTACCCCTTGAAGCGCGGCGCCCTGCCGCCGCCCGGGTGGGCGGGGCGCCGGCGGGCGGGGCGGGCGGGGCGCACTTCTTGCAGACTTGGTCGAAGAGCTCGCGGGGGTTGACGGTCGAGCCGGCGGCGCCCCACATCGCCCCCGCCAGCTGCGCCCACGTTGGCCCCGGGCCCACAGCGGCGGGGGCGGGGGCGGGGGCGGGGGCGGACCTTGCGGAAGGCGGCGGTGAGGGGCCCCGGGACGGCGCGCAGGTCGGGGGCCCCGCTCGGCGCGCTCTCCGCCGGCGCCGCCGCCCCCTCCACCAGCTCCCCGATGAGCAGCCGCCGCAGCGGCACCGTCTGCACGAGCGACTGCCCCGCGGCTCGTCGCCGGCAGGGGGCAGAGCGGGGCGGGGCGGGGCGGGGCGCGGGGGCACCTGCACGACGGCGTTGAAGAAGCAGGTGTTGCCGAGGTTGACGAGGCCCTTCACCCCGCCGCCCCGCCGCGCCCCGCCCTCCACCTCCCCCGAGACCACCGGGCCCGCCGCCGCCTCCTGCTTCAGCTTCCCCGGCGCCTGCTTCGCGCTCCGCTGCATCGCCGCCTTCGCCGCCGCCGCCTTCGGGCTCGCCGTCTCCACCTTGCCTGCACCCGCGCACGTCGGCCCGCCGCACGCCGCCGGCGCCGGTGCAGGGACGCACCGGGCACGGGGGGCACTCGCGCTCCCTTCGTGAGGCGCTTGTCCGCAGGAAGGGCCTGTCGGACGAGCTTGCGGCACTCTGCGCGGAGGCCGCGCGCCATGTTCAGGTATCCTGCCGCGCGTTCGAGTTCGGCCGGCCGGGCAGCCGCACCGTCGATGGCGCCGCCGCCGCGGCCGCTGGAGGACTCAATCTCCTCCTTGCAGGCGAAGCACCTGGGAGGGACAATGGGCGCGGGGCGGGCGGGGCGGGGCGGGCGGGGCGGGCACATGACGCGGAGGCTCTCGAGGTTAAGGAGGATGCAGTGGAGGGCCTGCTTGTGCGCGTGGTTCTGCATGTGACCCGCCTCGCACACCACGCTCCCGCAATTCAGGCATATCTTCGACGGGCGCGCGGTCAGCACTCGTCGACGCGGCGCGCCGGCACGGCGAACCCACAACTGCTGGGCGGCTTCTGGTGGGGCATTCTGCAGGGGGGCGCGGGATGAGCGCCGAACGCATCTAGGCGGGGCCATAGATGCGCAAAGCATACTGGATCCTTGGTTAGCTTGCTCTCAGTGCCCTTCTTGGAGCAGTCCTGTTCGCGGCGTTCGGCCGGGCATCGCGCCGTGGCGATCAGAGCGCGCACCTCGCAAGCCACGCCGAACGGGTTCGACGCCTTGCCGCCGACGGATGTCTTCAGGCCCTGCACGTGCGGTGAGCGCGGCAGGGGCGGGGCGAAAGCTCGTACAGCTACCTTGCTGACGCGGCTCTGCTTCACGCTCGAGCGAATGTGGTTGCATTTGTGGCCAGGCGTAACGCAGCTATCGACCGCAGGCGGCTCATCCTGTGCGCGGCGTGGCAGCGGTCATCGGCATCAGACTCCCAAGCACACGCGCCGGGTTTGTCGCACCTGCGCGTTCTCTGAATCGTCCATCGGAATCCCTGCACCGCTCGCGGTCAGCCCAGGCTGGCGACGTGAGAGCGGGGTGGCGAACCCATCGCGGAGTGCGTACCCGGGGCGCTCGGTTTTCACATTCGCCGTTCGGGCTCCGCGCACGGCGGCGTTGCAGAGAATCAGAGTCAAGCACACACACGAATGACGGATCCCATCTTTCAGGGCGCGGGAAGCCGTCCCGGTGCGTTTGAACCCGTCCAGGAACCCGCCTGGATCTGAGGTTTCGATCCAGGCATCCAAATATGGCGGGTCGAGAACATGAAGCTGAACCATTACGACCCGAACGTGCGTGTCTCTGCAGCTCCCCGCCGTGCCTGCACCGGGCCGTTGGCCGTTGGCTGCGCCCGATAAGCCGCGGTTTCGTTTGGCGCTGGCCCGTGGCGAATCCGCCAGCGGAGGAAAGACCAATGAGCATTCATTGCGAAAACGGACGGAGCTATGCGCGGGCCGCCCTCCGAGCGATAGCTAGCGCTTCACTCCGACTTCAGATTCGGCTCTGACCGACGACCGCGCAGCTATACGGTCGGTTCTACTCGGGCGACTCCTACCTGATTCTGCACACGAAACAAGTCCCTGGCTCGAACGCGTACGCTCGCTTGGCAAGCGGTTCTGGTCTTCCTTTACTGACGATTGCGCAGCTACGCCTATGACCTCTACTTCTGGATTGGGGCGCAGTCTTCGCAAGACGAGTACGGCGTGGCGGCGTACAAGGCGGTGGAGCTGGACGACCACCTCGGGGGCGCGCCGGTGCAGCACCGGGAGACGCAGGGCTACGAGAGCGAGGCCTTCCGCTCGCTCTGGCGCAACCGCACGATCGTCGTCCTCGACGGCGGCGTCAAGTCCGGCTTCAAAAACGCCGAGGACGAGAAGCGCAAGGCCAACGTCGCGCGTCTCTTCCAGATCAAGGGCAAGCGCCACGTCCGCGTCGCCCAGGTCTGCCCTCCCTTCCCCCTCCTTTCCGCTCCTTTTCTGCGGTGCGACCCGCCCGCAGGTCCCCCTCTCCGGCGACTCCCTCAACTCGGGCGACGTCTTCATCCTCGACCACCGTGCGCGCCCTCCCGCGTCCGGGCCCGGGCCCAGCGACGAGGCGGGGTCGCAGCGAACGCGAGCGCGGTGTACCAGTGGAACGGGCGGTCGGCGAACAAGGCGGAGAAGGCGCGGGCGCTGGACGTGGCGAGCGACCTGGTCAACGAGCACGGCGGGAGCGCCAAGACGCAGCTTGTCGTCCTCGAGGAGGGCCAGGACAACGAGCAGAAGTGCGCCCTCCCCGCCGCCCCGCGCCGCTCCCCGCCGCTCCGCGCCCCGCTGAGCGTGCGGCAGCTTCTGGCAGGCGCTCGGGGGCTACCGGCAGGCGAAGCCGGCGCAGTACGGCGGGGACGACGACGAGGCGGAGCGCCACAACACGACCAACACGCAGCTCTTCCGGTGCCCCGCGCCCGCCGCGCGCGGCGCCGGGGCCCGGCCGAGGGCCTGACCTTGGGCGGGGCGGGGGCGGGGCGGGGCAGGATTTCGGACGCGACGGGGTCGGTGCAGTTCACGCCGGAGGCGCAGGGCATCCTCGACCCGCACAGCCTCGACCCCAACGCGCGCCCCGGCCCCGCCCCCCGCCCCCGCCGCCGCCCTCCGCGCGCTGAGGGGGGCGGGCGGGGCAGGACGCCTTCCTGGTGGACGCGGGGAGCG
The DNA here is from genome assembly GCA_004431415.1 of Cyanophora paradoxa. Lineage (NCBI taxonomy): Eukaryota > Glaucocystophyceae > Cyanophorales > Cyanophoraceae > Cyanophora > Cyanophora paradoxa. Next base: position 62,670 of record QPMI01000325.1, on the reverse strand, counting down.
AGGTCTTCATCTGGATCGGCAAGAATACCACCCAGCAGGAGAAGCGCATGGCCATGCAGATCGGGACGTGCGCCCCTGCCCCGCCGCCCTCCCGCCCAGGGGCCCGCGGGGGCGTCGCTGATGCGGAAGGGGCAGGGCGTACCTGCAGATGACGAAGAAGCCGCAGGGGACGCCGGTCATCAAGCTCTCACAGGGCTACGAGAACGCCTGGTTCAAGTCCAAGTTCTCCTACTGGGGCACCCGCACCGACTTCTCCAAGGCCCCCTCCGGAGCCGTCGCCGGCCGCGGCGTCGCCCGTGAGCCCCGCCTCCCTCGCGGGGGGGCGCCGGCCTCCCAGATCACGCTCACTCGGCGCCGCGGGGCCGGTCAGAGGTGAATGGCGGCCCGTTCAACGCGCAGCAGGCGGCGGCTGTGATGATGCGGCCCGGGGAGCGGCCGCAAGAGACGCTGATCGACCCGACGATGTCGGGCACGGTCGAGATCTACCGCATCGAGAACCTCCAGGCCGTCCCCTACCCCCACGAGCTCTACGGGCGCGGCCTCCCCCGCCCCGTCCGGCCCCCCGGCGCCGGGCGCGCTGAGCGCCGGCAGGCACTTCTTCGCCGGCGACTCGTACGTCGTGGTGTACCGCTACAAGAAGGGCAACGCCGACGCCTGCGTCATCTACTTCTGGTGCGCCCCGCCGCCCCGCCGGCCGGCCCTCCCGGCGGCGGCCCGGGCCGAGCCGGGGCGGGCGCGGCGGGTGCAGGCAGGGGCGGGAGTCGACGCAGGACGAGAAGGCGGCGTCGGCGATGATCGCGAAGCAGCTGGACGACAGCATGGGGGGCTACCCCGTGCAGGTCCGCGTCGAGATGAACCGCGAGCCCTCCCACTTCCTCGCCCTCTTCCAGGGCCACATGATCATCCACCGCGTCCGCCCCGCCCCGCCCCGCCCCGCCCCGCCCGGGCCCTGCGGGGGCCGACGGGGCGGTGCGGGCCAGGGCGGCACGGCGTCGGGCTTCCGTAACGTGCAGGAGGCGAGCCGGGGGATCTCGGACCACGCGCTGTACCACGTGCGGGGCTTCTCGCCGGTGACGACGCGCGCCGTGGAGGTGGAGCCCGTCGCGGGGCACCTCAACTCGGGCGACTCCTTCGTGCTCCTCACCCCGGGCCGCGTCTTCGCCTGGTACGGTTCCGGCGCCACCCAGGACGAGCGCCAGGTCGCCCAGAACGTCCGCGCGCCCCGCCCCGCCCCGCCCCGCCCCGCCCGGCGGGGCGCGGCCCGAGCTCGTGCGCAGATCGCGTACATCCTGCAGCAGCTGAAGGGCGCGCGCGAGCTCAACGAGATCGTTGAGGGCCAGGAGCCGCAGCCCTTCTGGCAGGGCGCGCTCGCGCCCCGCCCGCCCCCGATCCGCCTCCCCGCGGCCGCGCTGAGAGGCGGGCAGCGCTGGGCGGGCGGGCGCCGTACCCGGAGACGAAGTTCCAGGGGACGTTGCCGGCGGAGCCGCGGCTGTTCCACTGCAGCAACGCGACGGGCCGGTTCCGGGTGGAGGAGCTCTTCAACTTCGCGCAGGACGACCTCCTCGAGGAAGATGGTTAACACGTTTTTGGCTGTTCTTTGGCGTCTACTGAGCAGTAGTTCTTCAGTTTTTATTCTTGACGTGTTCTCCGAGCTCTTCGTGTGGGTCGGCCAGAACGCCAACCAGGCCGAGCGCGACAACGCCCTGGTCCCCGCACCCGCCCCCCGCCCCCGCCCCTCCCCATCCGCCGGGGCCGACGCCGGGGCGCAGATGGTGGCGGACCAGTACGCGCACTCGATGGGAGCGAGGCGGGGGGCGGTGACGGCCGTCTACTCGGGGCAGGAGCCGCCGACCTTCACGTGCCACTTCCTCGGCTGGAACGACACCCCGCAGCGCCGCTTCGTGGACCCCTACGAGCAGAAGCTCGTGCGCCCGCGCCCCGGCCCCACCCCGCCCCGCACCTGACGCCCCGCAGGCCCGCATCCAGCAGGGCGGCGCCCCGTCAGCCGCCGCCCGGCCCCCGGCCGCGCCCTACTACAGCGCCTCGTCCGGCGGCTCGTACGGCGCCTCGTACGGCGCCTCGTCGGGCGGCTACAGCGCTCCCCCCGCGCCCCCGGCCCCTACACGCCCCGGCGGCTCCTTTGGAGCGCCCCCGGCGCCCCGGCACCGTCGCGCCCCAGCGGCCCGTACGGCGCGCCGGCCGCGCCGCCGGCGCCGGCCCGCGGGCCGTACGGTACCTCGCCGGCCCCGCCGGCCCCGGCGCGCGCTCGTACGGGCCGATGGGGCCAACGCGCCGCGCCCCTCGGGCCCCTCGTACGGCGGCAGCGGCCCTGCTGGCAGCCGGCCTCGTACGGAGGTGACCGCCCCGGCCCCGCCCCCCGCCCCTCCCGACCCCTGAAACCCCCGCGCCAGCGCCGGCCGGCCCCGGCGCGCGCCCTGGCGGCCCCCCGCCGCCGGGCGGGAACGCGGGCTACAGCAACGTGCAGATCCCGCAGGTGGACCAGTTCCTGGTGCGCGCTCCCGCCTCCTCCCGCGAGGCGCCGCACGGGAGCGCGAGCCGGGGTGTCGCAGCCGTACGACTGCCTGAACACGCGGTCGCCGAACTGCGTGCGGGAGGGGATCGACGGGCGGGTGCGGGAGGCGTACCTCTCGGACCACGAGTTCGTCCAGGTCTTCGGCTACGACAAGCAGCAGTTCTACGGCTTCCCCGCCTGGAAGCAGGGTCCGCCCCCTCGTCGGCCCCTCCGCCACCCCCGCGCCCCTCACCGGCCCCCACAGGCACCGAGAAGAAGCGCGTCAACCTTTTCTGAGGGGGGCCTCCCCGGGCGGCCGCAGAACCCTCCCGCCTGCAATGTACGTGTACTGGAGAAGAGAGAGCGAGAGAGAGTGTGCACGAGACGAGCAGGCAAGGGGGCGGAGGGTCAGCGGCGGGGGCGTAGGTCAGCGGTGGGCGTGCCCCGACGCCGAGGGGCCCCGGCGGGTGCTCGAGTAGGCGCGGCTGCGGAGGGCGAAGCGGAGGCCCGGCCTTCATATTCGAATTCGGGGCTTCAAGCTAGCGGAGGCGGCGGCGGCGGTGGCGAAGAGGACCGCCGAGAAGCACGCCGGCACCGAAGAGGAGGGCGAGGCAGGCGGCGGCGAGGGCGAGGCAGGCGGGGTCGAGGCCGGCGCCCTCCGCCGCCCCGCGCGCCCGCTGCAGCGCCTCCAGCGCCCGCCCCCGCGCCCCTCGCGCCCGGCCTGCGCTCTCCGGCAGGACCTGCCGGCCCGAGCTAAGGCGCCTCTCTTGAAAGGGCGGGGGGGCTTTGGGGAGGGCTCATCGCACCAGCGCGGCGCACGCGGCGAGGGCGTCGGCTTCGTCCCTGCGGACCGGGGGCCGTCGTGCCGGGCAGGACGGGCGGGAGGGCGGATGAACGACGCACTTGCGCGCGGCGAGGCAGCCAGCGAGCGCTTCGCGGGCGGCGGCCGGCACGCGGCGGCCCTCGATGGTCTCCACGACGACGGGGGCCACGGCGCCGGGCGTCCAGGGGCGCGAGTAGGGCCCCTCCCCACGGGACGGCGGCCTCGGCGAGGCGCCCCGCCGGAGGAGAGGGGCGTAGGGCTTGGGGTGCATCCAGCGGCGGGAGAAGAGGACGGTGGGGGGGTCCAGGGGCGCCCCCGCGAGGGCGCGGCGGTGGCGGGCGAGGGCCCCCGCCGGCGAGGCGGGCGCCCGCAGCGGGTTGGACTCCGAGAAGCGGCGGTCGGCCTCGCAGGGGAAGCCCCCGCGCCGGATGAGCACCGAGAACACCGACTGGTCCTGGCGGTGGTTGGACGCGTCGGAGCCCGGCGGGGCGATGCACGGCTCCTCCGCCGCGCAGCGCGCCGCCGCCTCCAGCACCTCCCGCGCCGCCGTCGACCCCGCCACTGGCCCCGCACGTCAGCCGCCGCAGCGCCGCGCCGCGCCAGGACGTGGCGCTTGCGCACCGTATCTGAGGCCGAGGAGACGGTCAGAGGCCGCGGAGGCGGTATGCACATGCGCGGCTCGAGACGAACCCTTGGATGCCGCCGGCGCACTGGAGCTGGCCCTCGAACTCGGACGCGCTCGCATTGAGCCTGCGGACAAGAGGCGGGACGGAACCTCCGAGTTCAACGAGGGCCGGGAAGGGTGCCGCGCGGGGGGTGCGGACCAGCGGAGGGTGAGGGGGTGGGTGAAGGCGGCGATGGGGGAGGAGGCCTCCACGAAGAAGGCGCCCCGCGACCGCAGCGTCTCGTCCACCTCCCGCAGCGGCCCCTCCAGCTCCTGCCCCGCGTCCTGCCCCCCGCGATTCTCGAAATGGAGCCGTATGGAGCTCCAGCAGGAAGGAGGGCCCTGCCTGGAAGAGGAGGGAGTCCCAGAGCCGCAGCGCGTCCGCCATTACAAGCGGCCTGCCGCGCGCGTCCAAAGCAGAAGTCGCGCAATAACGGCTTATAGGCAGTGCAGGAAACGCACTTGAAGGCGTAGGTGTCGTGAAAGGCGGCGTGTCGCGGTGCTGCATCGAATTTGAAGGAGCGCAGCTCGACTGACTTCCATTCCGAGACCTCGGCCGCCTGCGAGGCCGATAGACCGACGTCATACACCTGCGACAGCTCCTCAGTGATGCCGGCGATCTATGAAACTAAAGAGCGCTAACCACGATGAGCCTTTCGGGCTCCCAGAGCTGCACGGATGCCACGAGGTTCTGCAGCCTGTCGAAATATGACGTAGAAGCGGCCGTCACGATGGGCGGAGCGCTTGTCTCGTCCGCGAGACTGCCGAGAACCAGAACGCCGCAGAGGGCCAGCGCACGCGCCAGCTGCAGGGCCAGTGCGGCCGCTGAAGGAGGCTGTACGTATGCGCGACGCATCGTGCAGCGAGCGCACGCGAACCGCTTGCGCTGCGAGCGCTCGCAAACAACGCGCCGCTCTCGCGGTATTGCGTGGTCGTTGGCGGTTCAGAGGCTCGTTAACGCTGAAACTGAGCCGGTAGCAGCTGTGCTCTTCATGCAGCTGGCGCTGCAGGTCGCATGCGTTGCAAACTGGATCCGCGGGGGGTACCGGAGGCTCCGCTCGAGCGAAGACAGTGCATTCGAATCTAAAGCATCTACGACATAATCTGCATGCGGCCGAGGGAGATAGAAGCGTGGGCGGACGATGGGAGGGAGCTCGGAGAAGGGGGGCCCCGAGTGGGAGGCCCCCGCTAGATGTAGTGGACGAAGGAGCGGCCGGCGGCCGGGGGCACGCTCTCGCCCTCGCAGGAGCTCGAGGTCTCCGTGTAGCGGGCGTTCAAGCGGCCTGGGGGGATCTGCGGGCGCCGCTCGGGAGGGGCTCGGGAGGGGCGGGGCGGGGGCCGGACCTTGGCGCGGAGGGGCAGGGACTGCGGGGTGAGGGGGGCGGAGCTGTCGAGGGAGGCGCTGCGGTCGCGGGGCGGGGTGCGGGGGTCGTGGGCCTGCGAGGCGGCGAGCTGGGCGTGCAGGTGCTCGATCTCGAGCTCGAGCTCGCGCGTGGCGGCCTCGTGCGCCTCCTGCCAGGCCGCCGCCTCGCGCACGACGGCGACGACGCGGCCCTCCCACTCGGCCCGCTCCGACCAGAGCGCGGCGATCTCGGCGCGGGCCGCCTCGAGCTCGCAGCGCGCCGCCTCGAGGTCGGCCCCGGGCGGGGCCCGTGGGCGGGGCGGGGCCGTGGGCGCCGCGGGCGGCGAGGACGCGGTGCTGGTCCTCGCGGATGAGCGCCTCCTCCTCGAGATACCGCTCCAGCTCTGCGATCGTGCCCCGCGCCCGCCCCAGCTCCGCCAGCGCCGCCTCCGCCCCCGCCCGCGCCGCCTCCCCGGCCCGCCGCTCCGCCCCCGCCTCCTCCTCCCAGCGCGCCGCCTCGCCCTGGAGCCGCACGACCTCCTCAGCCAGCGCCGCCGCCGACGCGCGCTGCTTCTCCAGCGCCCGCTCCAGCTCCGCGCGGCGCCCCGCCTCGGCGCGCCCCGCCTCGTCGCGCTCGGCGGCGACCCCCGCGAGGCGGCGCTCCAGGCCGGCCTTCTCCTCGGCGAGGGCCTCGGCGCGGGCGCGCTGCGCGAGGAGCTCCGCCCGCGTCTCCTCCAGCTGGTGCCGCGCCGCGTCCAGGCGGGCCCCAGCCCGAGCTCCACCGAGCCCTGCGCCGCCTCAGCGCCGCCCCGCGCAGGTCCCGCCCGGCGCCCGCACCCGCTCGGGCGAGGCCTCGTGCTCCTGCGCCGCCTCCTCGCGCCCGCGCTCGCCCTCCGCGGGCCCCTCGGAGCGCCTGATCGACGCCGGAGGACGCGGCGGCTTCGGCGTCGAGCGCGCGGCCGCCGCCGGCACCTGCGGGCGGGGCCGTGAGCGGCGGCGCGGCGCGGGGCGGGCCGGGGGCGGGCCGGGGGCACCAGGCTGCCGGCGGCCTCCTCGAGGAGCTGCCGCACCGTGTTCGCCTGCCGCCCCGCCCCGTCGGCCCGCGCAGGTGCGCAGGGGGCCGGGCGGGCCGGGCGGGGGGCACCCTGGAGGGGGAGGCGAGGCGGGCGCCGAGCTTGCTGCGGACGTTCGCCTGGAAGCGGGAGCGCGCCTCGGCCGCCGTCAGCAGGCCGTGCCCCGCCTGCGGCGAGCTCCGCCCCGAGCCCGCCTGCCGCGGCGAGTGCGAGAGCAGGTGCGCGATCTGCCGCCCTCCAGCATCAGCGCGGCGGGGCGGGCAGTAGCGGGGGCGGGGCGGGGCGGTGCGGGCCTCGGGGCGGTCGGCGAGGGCGGCGAGGGCGGCCTTGGCCTCCGGGGGCGCGCAGGAGCACTCGTGGAGGGAGCGGAGAAGGAGGGAGACGAGGCGGGCCTGGTCGGCGAGCTTGCCGTTCGCCTCCTCGAGGGCGCCGTCGAGCTCGCTGATCATCTCCTGGGCCTCGTTGAGCAGCGTCGCCTCGTGCGCCGCCGCCTCCTCCCGGTTCGCCTGCACCTCCCGCAGCGCGTCCACCTCCGCCTGCAGCGCCCGGTGCTCCCCCAGCAGCCGCCCGTACTCGGCGGCCTCCTCGCCGCGGCGCGCCAGCTCGGGCTCGTCCAGCCAGAAGTTGGTGTCCGCCAGCGCGTCCTCCCGCGTCGAGAGCGTCCGCCCCGAGTTGCCCCCGGCGGCGGCGGCGGCGCTCTCCTCGGCGCGGTGGCGGACGCGCTCGAAGAAGAGCTCATGCTCGAGCAGCTTCACGTGCCGCGCCAGCCGCTCCACCTCCGCCTGCAGCGCCGCCGCCGCCGCGCCCCCGGAGACCTCCTCGTTCACCATCGCCCGGTTCCGCACCAGCTTCATCCGCCCTGCACCGCCCCTCGGCCCCCGCGCGGGCGGCCGGCGCCGGGGCGGGGCGCACGGGCGAAGTGGAGGGTGAGGAGGGTCTCCTTGAAGCAGGCAAGGGACGGCGAGACGTTCGCGACGACGCTCGTCTTGCTGTTGCCCCCGAGCGAGTCCTGCGCCGGCCGCTTGCATCGCGGGCGACGGCGGGGCGATGGCGGGGGCGGGGCGGGGCGGGGCGCCTTGAGGAGGAAGGTGAGCTTGGAGTCGCGGTAGTGGACGTGGACGGGCCGCTTCCCGTGCGCGATGGTGACGAGCGCCCGGATGACGTGCCCCAGCGTCGACAGGCTCCGGTTGATGTTCGACGTCTCCCGCAGCTGCTGCGCCGCCCCCAGCGTCGCCGCGTGCCGCTCCGAGCCCGCCAGGTCGATCAGGTTCAGGTGCACGCGCCGCAGCACCTCCACGCCGCGCTCCGCAGCCTGCGCAAAGGGGTCGATGGGGCAGAGGGCGCGTGCGTCGCGGGGCGGGGCGGGGCGAACCCGCTGCTCGATGGCGACGGTGAAGACGGTGTGGGAGCGGGAGCTTTCGTGGTTCATGGCCGTGGCGCAGACTCGGCGGTTCGCGGCGCCTTTGTGCAGCAGCGCCATTGCCTCGCGCACGGTGCAGACGCTCTCGACCCGCAGATTCTCGCACGTCACCCCGAGGCGGGCGTCCTCGCGCAGGTGCAGCCGCCCCGCCCCGCCCGCGGGGTCCAGCAGGTCGGTCAGCGCCTCGTTGTAGATCTGCGCCCCGCTCGCGGCCGCCCGGGGCGGGGCGGCGAGGCGGCGGGCGGCGGGCGGACCTCGAGGAAGGAGACGCGGAAGGAGACCTCGCTGCCGTCGTCGGGCGCGGCGGCGATCGTCTCGAAGAGGTGCTCAAGGGTCCGCGGGATGATGCCCCGCAGGTCCTGCCGCTCCCCGACCCGCACCTCCTCGTCCACCGGTCCCAGCATCGTGTACGTCTGCTGCCGCGTCAGAACGCGCTGCGCCCGCCCCGCCCCGCCCTGCGCACCTTGCCGGAGCCCGTCTGTCCGTACGCGAAGATGCTGCGCCCCCCACATCGGCGCCGGCGGCAGCGGCGCGCGGTGGGGAGGGGCGCACGTGGCGTTGTAGCCGTTCATGCAGGCCTCGACGGCGGGCTTGCCGGCGAGGTGAAAGAACTCGTCCTGCGACGGCGGTCGTGGGCGAGCGGCCGTTGAGAGGCGGAAAAGGAAGGCGGGGGCCACGGGCACCTGGTCGACGGAGGGCCCAGCGACGCAGTCGTACGTGAAGACGGCCGGCTCCGGCTTCGTCTCCAGCACCACCCGGTTGTTTGCGCTGTCCGCTGAGATGCACGTCCGCCCGCCTGCCGCCCGCTCAGCGCCCGCGCCGCACCCACCCGGCAGAAGGCGCCCACCCGTCTCGGCTTCCCTCGCGTTGAGCGGTCGCAACCGGACGATTACGCGGACGTTCTCTCCCTCAGAGCCGACCTTCCTTGGATGCCCGTTGACACTGCTGCGCGTGCTGCGCGCCCCTGAGGTGTGGAGGGGGCCAGGCAGAGAAAGCATTGACGAACCTAACCGGTTCGCTCGGCCCCGCTTTCCAGGCATCAGCGGGCGGGCCTGCTGGCGTCGATGGGGTCCGAATTGGGGTGGTGGTTGGCCGGCCGGCCGCGAGAGCGGGCCGGGCCGAGGTAGGGGTCGGTGGCGGGCGCGCTGAGTGAGAGCCTGGAGTTGCGACAGAGGGCGTGGCGGTAGGGCTAAGTAGTGCGTTCGCATTGCTGCGTTTCGCAAGGGCGCTCAGGGATTGACTCAAGATCGACTCGGTGTCCGCGGGAGTGCTAGGCAGCATGCTCGTGGTTGCGACCGCAGCAGGGCTGGCGGCTGCTGCGGGGCTGCCGCTGACACGCGTCCGCAACAGTGGTGCGTCCAGATCTCGGGGCCTTCGTCCGAGCCGGCCGCTCGACCGAGGGTCTTCCAGCCGGAAGGCCGGTTCCGCGCTCTTTAGCGGCAGGGGCGGCTGGCTACTGAAGGACATAGGGGACGGCGGCGGCATCGGGCCATGGCTAGGCCCTGCGGGCGAAGTTGGAGGCAAAGGCTGTTCGACGCTGCACGAAGGCTGGGGAGCGCAGCTCTCTGCCTGCCGCACTGTTGCCGGGTGGCCTAGTCCGTGAACTGTTGCCGGGTGGCCTAGTCCGCTTGATGAATCACGCTTGCTGGCGCCTGCAACACCGCTCGTTGCTGGCCGCGCTGAAGGCGACGAACTCGTCGCCTGCACCGACGTTCGACGAGGTAGCCTGCTCGGTGGCGAGGCTACCGCCTGCATAGGTCAAAGCCGCTGGCCAGCAAGTGGCGCGAGGCCCTGTCGATTAACCGCTGCGCGCGGCTGGGGGTACCTGTCGATTAATCGTCGAGCTCTTGACCCACCGGCGCCAGTACAGCTATACGTCGCATGACGGCCTTCGTCGTCCCCTCACCCCTCGGCCGCGCCGGCTGCCGGCTCTCTGGCACTGGCGCACCGCGAATCTCGTCGGCGGCCGTCCGCAGAGCGACGTCTGCCGCCCAGCCGGTCACTTGCGCGGCGTCGGATGCTCAACCCGGACAGAGCGCTACGCGCTTCGAGGGCGCCAGCCGCACCTTCTGTGCGTCTGCGCTCGCCGCCGTCCTGGCTCTGAACCTCGGCGACAGCAGCAGCGGTTCGTCTGTTTGTCCGTTTGTGTTTCGGCAAGCCGCAAGCGGAAGCGGCGTCGGCACACGTCGCTTCGCGGATTTGATTGGGATAGCTGGAGATGTTTCGGGGCTTGCTTCGCCCCTATCCGGCGCTTAGAAGATGGATTTTGCGGCGCCTGTGCTCTTGCATTCGCTGACCCGCTGCTCTTCCGCAGCTCTGGCGGCGGAGACGAGGATGTTCAGAAACGACGCGAGTGGTTACAGCCTACAACTGCCGACCGAGTGGGAATGCACGCGCAACGGCATCGACCAGCCCGGCGTAGAGGCGAGCATGCGCAATCCCAGTCCCTTAGCGCATGGCCGCCAGCAACTGAGTGCCCTTAGCACATGACCGCCAGCAACTGAGCGCGGCACCGCAGGCTCTATGCAGGAAGCCGGATACGAATGACGAAGAGAATCTCGTAATTACCTCGGTACCTTCCACTACCCTCCATCCGCACCATTCATGTGCTTATGAGGGTCGGTTCATCGCAGTCGCCAACCGAATTCAAGGATATTCTGGATGTGGGGTATGATCGTTCAGCTGCGCGCTCCGCAGGCCCCCGTAACCCACCCTGAAACTCCTTGATCAGGTACGCAGACGAGGTCGGGGAGCGCTTGATCAAGTTGTATGACCGGCCGGGGACGATGCGCTCCGCCAAGGTGCGACGATGCGCTTTTTCGTTGCAAGCCGTGGTTCGTCGTACTGATTCGGAAGTGCTCAGATGCTTATCGCGCGCCACCTCAAGGCTGCCGACAGCCCCGACGGGAAGGTGCCGCGCCCCGCGAGAGCCTCGTCGCGCTCGCATCCATCAACAAGAGCATCAGGATTACTACTGCTTCGAGTACGAGGTGCTGGTGCCCATCAAGCCTAGCGCCGGCAAGCTCCCGTGGGTCGGCGGCGACGCCGCCCAGCCGACCGAGGACGCCGTCAACGTCGTCAAGCGCCACTACCTCAGGCCCGCCCCCGCCCCCCACCGCCAGGGGGATGGCGGGCGGAGCTGAGGCCTGGGCGGGGGCGCAGCAAGGTGGCGCTGAACGACGGGCGGCTGGTGACGATCACGGTGCAGGCGGAGCAGCCGCTCTTCGAGCAGGACGCGGAAGCCCTCACCAAGATCCTCGACAGCTTCTCCGTCGCCCCCCAGGCCGCCTCCTAGCCGCGCCCTTTTCGAAATACAACGAGAGCTTTGCGAGCGAGCAAGGGAGTATCACCTGAAAATAAGGGGATACACGTGATAATCCGAACCGGGGTACACTTTCCGGCTTCGAGGGTACATCCTGAGAGGAGCGGCTCTCTGCAACTCGGTGCACGTGACTGGAGGGCGATTACGTCCGACGGTCTGGGGTCTCGCGTATGACGCTGCCCTGCGCATTCGACGTCGCAGCGCCCGCCCTAATCGATGACCTGCGAGACTGCGACCGCCTCGTGCTGGAGCCGCTGCTGCGAGAGGTGCGCCGCACTGCATGCTCATGCTTATGGTGCGCTGATGCTGCGTGCCCTCGCCGCGCAGGGGTGGCTGGAGCTTGCGTGCCCTCAGACTCGGGAACTCCTTGCCAGCACGCGCGTCCTGGTCGGCTGGGGTGCCTGCATCGCCGCAGCTGCAGCCGCAGCTTGTGCCTCATCCAATTCGGGCTCGTCGCGATTCATCGCTGCCGCCGCCGCTCTCGCCCTCCCGGCGTTCGCGTTCCTGCGGAGCCGGCGCGGGCTGGACGCGATCTACAGGAGCGTGCGAGAGGACAACGACCAGATGCTCGCGCGGGGCGCTGTGCGCTTCCTTGTCGCCCGCGGCGCCGACGGCGCGCCGGTCGGGCTCGTCGGCGTACGCGCCTCGCTCGACCCCGCGCACCCCGGCGCGGCGGAGCTCATCCGTATGGTCGTCGCCCCGACCTGGCGCCGCTCCGGCGTCGGGCGCGCCCTCCTGGACGCGGCCGTCGCCCATGCGCGCAACCAGGTGCCACGGTGGCAGCCCATCGTGGCGTGCCCTTCCCCCGGCAACGCTGCCAGCTGACCATCCGAGCCTCGCGACCGCCAGGGGCACCGGCAAGTCATCCTGGCGTGCGTTGGGTGCAACCGGGGCGCCCGGCGGCTGTACGAGCGCGCCGGCTTCGTCCCGGGGGCCGTCTCGCCCTGGCCCCAGGCGGGCCACCTCCTCGGCGCCACCGCAACCTGGGTCCGCTACACCGCCGAGCTCGCGTGACTCGCACCCGGATCCCCGGGGCACCCAGCCTCGGCTGCGCATGCTGTGTCGACCTTGGATGGAATTGCAAGCGGAGGGGGTCAGGAGGCGGCGGTGTGGCGGCGCTTGGGGGCGCGGGCGGGGCGGGGCTTGTCGAGGGTGCGGGCGACGCGGGAGCCGGCGGTCTCGTCGCGGGCGACCTCGAGCACGCGCTCCGCCTGCGCCTGCATGCTCCCGTGGTGCGACACGCACAGCACCTGGCTCGCGGGGAACGCCGAGGCGACGAGGCGGGCCACGGCGGCCTGCGCGCCGGTCGCTCGTGATCAGATGCCGGCGAGCGCCCCCCCGACGCCCCGGAGCGCGGGCCTGGTTCTCCTCGTCGAGGGCGGCGTCGACCTCGTCGAGGAGGTAGAGGGGCCCCGCGCGCGCCCCCGCGAGGGCGACGAGGAAGGCCAGGTTCAGCAGCGTCCGCTGGCCCCCGGAGAGCCCCTCCAGGCTCTCCTTCCACGCCCCACCCTCCCCCGCCCCGGACCCCGATCCCGCCCCGCCCCGGATCCAGAAGGAGACGCCCTCCTCCTGCACGGGGCCGCTGGCGCGTGAGGGGCGGCGCCGGCGCGGGGCGGAGGCAGGCGCGGGCCACGGGGCCGTCGGGGCTCGTCTTGCGCAGCTCGCCGCGCCAGGCGGGGACGAGCGCTGCAGGGGGGCTGAGCGGGCGCTGCCCGCTGCCGCGAGGCGGCTCCAACGCACTGTGGAAGTGCTGCGCGAAGGCGGCGGCGACGCGCTGCGGGGGGGACCGTTGGCGGGGGCGGGCCGGGGAGAGAGGGCGAGGGCGGCGGGGACGGGGGCGGACGGTGAAGGCGTCCTGGTTGGCGGCGGCGACGCGCTGGAGGGAGGCGGCGATCCCCTCGTTCAGCCGCCCCACCGCCCCCGCACCTCCTCCAGCTGCGTGCGCCCCCGTCAGCGGCCCCCGCCCCGCCCGCCCCGCCGGCCCCGCCCTTGCGCGCCCGCTTCCGGAAGACCTCCAGCTGCGCCTGCCGCCGCTCCGACCCCGCCGCCTCCTACCGACGCGCCTGAGCTGCCGCCCCGCGAGGCTGCGGGGCGGGGCGGGCGGGGCGGGCACGGCGGGGCCGATGCCACGGCGGCGGAGGGCGGCGCGCTCGGCGCGGAGGGCGCGCAGCTCCGCCGCGAGCGCCTCCCGCGCCGCCTCGCCCCGGGGCCCTCGAGCCCCGCCTCCTCCCCGCCGTGGGGCGCCTCGGGGGCCCCAGCCGCCGCCGCCGCCGCCGCCGCGTCGAGCTCGCCGGCCTCCTCCAGCGCCGCCGCCTCCTCCTCCGCCGCCCGCGCCTCCCCCGCCCGCGCCGCCTCCGCCGCCCGCGCAGCCTCCCGCCCCCGCTCCACCGCCCCGCGCGCCGCTTCCTCCGCGTCGGCGGCGGGGCGCGCGGGGCGGTCCGGGGCGGCACCGGCGCGGAGGGCGGCGCGCGCCCGCTCCGCCTCCTCGCCGCGGCCGCGCGCCGCCGCCTCGTCGGTCTCGGCCCGGGCGAGGGCCTCGCGCGCCGCGGCCAGCGCCCGGGCCTTCGCCTCGACCTGCAGGAACATCGCGCCACCGCGATCGCGCGCGCGGCGGGGCGGGGCGGGGCGCGCCGCGCCGGCCGCGGCCGCCTCGTCGGGGCCTCCTCGCGCTCCTGCTCGAGCCGCTCCGCCTCCGCCCCGGCCGCCGCCGCCGCCGCCGCCGCCCCTCCGCCTCCCGCTCCGCCGCCGCGATCTCTGCCCGCCGCGTCGGGAGGAGGCGCCGGGCGCGGGGCGGGGCGGGGCGGGCCGGTGCCGGCAAGGGAGCGGAGGGCGCGGGCGAGGCGGTCGCGCTCCGCCCGCATCGCCCCCAGCACCGCGTCCCTGCGCCGCCCCCCTCAGCGCAGAGGATCTGGCGGAGGCTCGCCCCACCCCGCGCACTTGTTCTTGGGCCCGCCCCGCCCCTCCGGCCCCTCCATCCCCCGCAGCTGCTCCTCGGCCGCCCGGAGCCGCTCGCCGGCGGCGCGAGCCTCCTGGGCGCTGCGCGCCGCCTCCTCCCGGAGCCCCTGCGCCCGCTCCCGCTCCGCTTCCGCCCTCCGCTCCGCCTCCGCTGCCGTAGTCGCCGCCTCCTCCGCGGCGCGGCGGACGGAGGTGCACTCCGCCTCCCGAGCGCGTGCCGCCGCGAGGCGGCCGCTCGCTTCCTCCGCTCTTGCCTCTAGCGTCGCAACCTCAGCCGCCAGCGCCTCGGCCCGCTCCTGCGTGTGTGGAAGAGCGCTCGGTCCAGGACGCGGGGCGGGCACACGCGGGACGGACGGTGGCGCGGTCGAGGCTGAACTTGGTGCGGAGGGGGTTGGCCCGCTCGCCCCGGGAGCCCCCCGTCAGCTCCCCCGCCCGGTGCTGCGTCCCGTCCGGCGCCCTGCGAAGCGAAGCCAGCGAGTCATTCACGCGGCCCCTGCAGCAGGCCGCGGGAGCGGGCGGCGGACACGGCGGGGATGCCTCGGAGGCCGAGCGCGGCGGCGGCGGCGTCGTCCCCCGCGAGCACCCACCTGCGCTCGCCATCGCACGCCGGCTCGCGCCCGGGGCGCGACGCGGGCAGCGGGCTCCAGGGGCGGCGGGCACCCGCCGAAGGCGCGGAGGAGGGCGCGCTCGTGCTCGGGGCGGAACTCGAGCAGCTCGAGGGGCAGGGCGTCCCCGGGGCCCCGCGCCCGCCCCTGCTCCCCGCGCCGGTCTCGCGCCTCCAGCCGGTCTGCGCCCCGTGAGCGCCCGCGCGCCGGCCTCCGCTCGGGCAAGTGTGCGGGGCGGGGCGGGCCGAGGGGCCAGATGCGGAGGGCGCGGCCGTAGCGGCGGGCGTCGCGCAGCATCGCCTCCACGGGGCGCGAGTCGGCCGCCACGCGCACCGCCAGCTCCCCGCCCCGGCTGCCCCTCCGCCCCTCGCGCCCGGCGCGCCCCGCGCGGGGCGGCGGGCGGGCGCGCCAACGTTGAGGGCGAGCAGGTGCGGTTCGGCCTCCTTCCGCAGGCGGAGCAGAGAGAGGAGGGGCGGGGCCTGCGCGGCCGGCTCGAGGTGCCGGAGGCCCGGGCGGCCGGCGCGCGGGGCTATCGCAGACGGCGCGCGCACAGCGGCGTCGGTGGGGTCCCCCGCCGGCAGCAGCCGCGCCACGCTGCACGCCTTGGCGCGGGGCGGCGCGGTGCGGGACGGCCGGGGCCTCACCGGAGCTCCCGCGCGTGCTTCGCCGCCTCGCGCAGCGCCGCCTCGTGCTCCTCCCGCCCGCCCGCACCCGCTCCGCCGCCGCCTCCGCCTCCGCCCGCTGCGCCCGGCGTCGCACCACGAGTGCGCCGCAGCGGCGGAGCCGTAGGCACCGCAGCGGCCGCGGAGGCCTCGTATCCGCGCGCCTCTGCGCGCTTCTCCGCGGCGGTGGCGGCGGCGGCGGCCTCCGCGGCGCGCCGCCCCAGGCGCTCGGCCTCTGCGTGGAGCTCCTGCGCGGCCTTCTCCGCATGCCGCGCCGCCCGCTCGGCCTGCGCGCTGCGTTGCGGCCCCGCGTGCGGTCGAACACGGGCGCGCGGCGGCGCACGCTGACGGCGGCGGCGGAGGCGGCGCGCTCGGCGGCGGCCTCGCGCTGGAGGGCCGCCTGCAGCGCCTCCCGCCGCTTCCGCACCGCCGCCGCTGCCCGCCCCCTCGGGCGGCGATCGTGCGCCGCGGCGCGGGGCGGCGCGGGCGGCGCGCACCGACGTCGGCTGCGGCCTCGACCTCGCGCAGCGCCTCCTCCGCCCCCGCCACCTCCCCCCGCAGCCTGCTCTGGCCCCGTCAATCTCCTCGCGTTTGCTGGACAGCATCCGCCGCGCCCCTCGCACCGCTCGGCGCTGGCGCGCAGCTCGGCAGCGCGGTCGGCGGCTGAGGCGGCGGCGGCCTGCTGCCGGGCGAGCTCCCCGCGCGCCTTCTCCAGCTCCTGCGTGGCGCGTCGGGGCGCATGCGGTGGCGTCGGAGCCGAGGCCGGACCCTGGAGAGGCGCTCGGAGGCCGCCGCGGCGCGCGCGGCGTCGGCGCGCTCCATCTCGAGCTCCGCCTCCGCCTCCTGCGCCGCCTGCCCAAGCCGCTGAGCCTGAGGGAATGCGCCCTCCTCGGGGCGGCGGGGGGCACCGCGCGGAGCGCAGCGGCCCGCTCGACGAGGGGCGCGATGGCCCGGGAGCGAGCCTCCTCCGCCGCCGCCTCCGACCCCAGCCGCCCCTCCAGGGCCTTCGCCTCCGCGCCGCTCGCGGCCGCCTCGCGCTGCGGAGAGTCCAACGGGCCTCGAGGGGCGTGGGGCGCGGCGCGGCACCTCCTTCTCGAGGCGCAGGGCGGAGAGGGAGCGCCGTCTCGCGGCGGCGGCGGCGGCGGCGGCGCGGGCGCGCAGGCGGCGGGCGAGGAGGAGGCGGCGCTCGCCGGCCTCGATGAGCTCCTCGAGCTCTGCGGAGGCGCGGGGTGGGCCGGCGGCGAGGCAGAGGGGACCGGGGCGGACCGTGCAGGCGGGCCTGGGCGCCCGCCTCGGCCGCCTCCTTCGCCAGCGACGCCTCCAGCGCCGCTGCGGACGCCGCGGCCTCGGGCGGCGGGCGGCGTTGAGGGCGGGGCGGCCGCGCCGATGTTGCGGAGGCTGGAGCGCTCGAGCTCGCTCCAGCGCGCGAGCTCGCTCCGCATGCGCGCGACGTTCTCCTGGAACAGCGCCGTCCCCGCGACGAGCGCGATCCACTTCGCCAGCTCCTTGGGCCTGCGCCGCGACGTGGGCCCTGCGCTGCCAGCTGCCAGGGGGCCGCGGCCGGCGGCGCGTCGCGCACTCGCGGGTGGGGATGCTGGAGGCGGAGCCCTGCTGCAGGAGGAAGGCCGGGTTCTCGACGTCGACCCCGATCGCCTTCAGCCACTCGCGCAGCTCTGCAGCGCCCGCGGCAGTAAGCTCCACGCTCTGGCGCGAGGCCGCGCTAGCCGGGCGGACCTTTCTGGCTCTTTTGCCGCCCGTTGAGCCTGAACGTGCGGGACTCCGGAGTGAGCGTGCAGGTGATCGCATACTTGTCGGATGTCAGGCCCTGCGCGGCGAACTTGCGCCCAGCGTTGTCGAACGTCACCGTGACCATCGCGCTCGAATCCTCGCCCTTCGCGGTCGCCGGCGCCTTTGCGATGAGGTCTCTCAGAGATGAGACCCGAAGCCCCGACACGTCCTCCGTCAGGCAGACGCGAATGGCGTCCAAAACGTTGCTTTTTCCGGATCCATTCGGACCTGCACGAGCATCGCCCAGTCAGCCTCGCGCGCCCAGAACGGCAGCGCGCTAGCGCTACGCGCGCGGATGATGCTGCTGCAAATGGCTGCTCGCCCGTGGCCAGAATTGGCAGCGCGCTACGTATACGCGCGGGCCAGGCCGGGTGATGCTGCTCGCTGCTGCGATCGGCTGATGACGATCCGACGCGGCGTACAAGCAGGAGCAGCGCAACACGCGTCGTGCAGAGGGTCGATAGCGCAGATGTGCGCACCAGCGATGACCTGCACCCGCGTTCAGAGTCGGAGGAAGAAGGGGGGGCGCGGGCGCCGCGTACGTTGAGCCCTGGCGAGAAGGAGCACTCGTGCTCGCCCAGGAAGCTCTTAAACCGCGCTATGTAGACGTTCTCGAGGTACATCCGGATCCGGCGCGTCTAGCTATAGGTACCTATGTAGCCGCGCGGGACGTGTACCCCCTCTTCGTTCGCCGTGTCCTTAGCCGCGCCTCCGAAGGCTCCGATCCGCCGGCGCCTGAATTCGAACTTGCAATTGCGCAACCCAGCCGCCCCCTTGCCCCTCTACCAACGCGCCACGCCCTCCTAGGCCTGCAAAAACGAGAATGCTGCGGGCACATCTGTACAGGCCTCGGTCTAATCTATCGCACGGTACGGCGGCGGGGCGCCCGAGACAGATCTAGAGGCCGCGCCTAGGGTTCGCGACAGAGGCGCTCGTGGTCAGGGCTTCTTGGGGGCGGGGGGCTCGAGGGGCTCGTAGTCGAGGTCGACGCCGCGCTCCTCCATCCAGGCGACGTGGATCTGCTCCAGGTGCCCCTCGTTGCACAAGGCCGGGTTGTCCCCAAAGTTTGGCAGGGCGAGGACCCAGGCGCGCAGCTCGGGGAAGCGGATGCGGAGGAGGTCTGCGTCGGGGTGCGCCTCGTCCAGCGCCTCCGCCACCGCCGCGTAGTCCCCCCACCGCAGCTTCCCCGCCCCCCGACCCGTCCCCCCCGACAGCGCCCGCCACGCGCTCGTCGCCGGGCCCGTCCCCAGCGCCCCCGGGGGACGCGGGGCAGAGGGGACGAGGGCGGCGGGGGCGGGGCTGGCGAAGAATGGCGGGCGGCCGGGGCGGACGGCGGGCCGGAGGAGGTCGAGGCGCGGGACGGGGCGGAGGAAGGCGGAGCGCAGGGAGGGGCGGAGGAGGGCGGAGGGGGAGGCCATGGGCGCAGCCTAGTCGGCCTTCTTCGTGCGCTTGCTCCGCCTGGCGCCGCTCGCCGCCGGCTCCTCCTGCGCCTCGCCGTCAGAGGCCGCCCTCTCCGCCGCCGCGGCCTTCGTGCCCCGCTTGGCCCCCGGCTTCGCCCGCGCCTTGGGCCCCCCGCCCTGCCCCTCGCCGCCAGCCGCAGGGCCGCCCTCGCCGCAGGCGAACGCGAGGATCTCCGCCGCGTGCTCCGCCGGCGACACTTTGCTGTACACCTGCCGCCCGCCGTCAGGCCGGCGCGGCGCCGTGGCGGCGAGCGGCGCGCGGGCGCGCCTTGGCGATCTTCTTCTCCTTGTCGACGAGGAAGGTGCAGCGGAGGGCGCCCATGAACTCGCGCCCCATGAACTTCTTCTTCTGCCACACGCCGTACGCCTCCGCGATCGCGTGCTCCTCGTCCGCCAGCAGGATCACGTCGTTCAGCTTGTACTTCTGGCGACCCCTTGGCGTCAGGCGCGCGCGGCGCACGGGGCGCGAGACGGGGAGTGGCACCTTGCTGAACTTGGCCTTGGAGGCCTCGTTCTGGGGGCTGCACCCCGCCACGAGGACGCCCGCCTCGCGCAGCTTCGCCGCGAGCGACTGGAAGCCGCACGCCTCCTTCGTGCATCCCGGCGTGTCGTCTGGAGCCCGGGCGTCAGCGCGAACAACGGCGGCCGCACGGGGACGCTGCACCTTTCGGGTAGAAGTAAAGACACAGGAGCTTGCCGCTCTCCTCGAGGAGCGAGTCCAAAGTTCGCGCTGCACCCGCTTGATCGACAGTGGCAAACGCCGGCGCCGCGTCGCCAGGAATTAGGGACGCCATCGACGGCTGCTGCTGACAGCTGATGAGCGAGCGTCGGCGATCGAATACCCAGGGGCCGGCGGAAATCCCGTGCGCCGGACGGGCTCGCCAAGCGGCCGAACCGAGCCACGCGCGGCGCCCGTGGAAGGCGATGGCTGGCGCAGCGACGCGCCGGACTCCAGACAAAGCGGCGGGACGCAAGAAGAGGGCCGGGGCTGAAGGGACCAACGCCGCTGGTTGGACGGAGAAGACGAACGCTGACGGCATTTTTCTCCCGCTCCCCCGATCCCCCGCAGCGACAGCTCGTGCTCTCTCGCTATCCCTGTGCGCGCACTCAAACGAACCTTATCACGTTCTGATCGATGTCGACGCGCCGCGTGCCACGAGACAGAGGTCGGCAGTATTTACCCCCCTGCACACGTCTGTACCCCTGTACCGAACGAAGAATGCTCTCGCGCGCCGCAGCACGCACGCGCGGGGTGCTCCGCGTCCGCCGCAGCCTCGCGTCTGGCCCCGGCGAGAAGCTGCGCGAGCTCGAGCGCGCGGCGGAGGACTTCGTGCGGAAAGAGGCACACGCTGTTGCCGACCTCTCGCACGAAGCGCGAAGAAAGAGTGCGCCGTATTTCCATTGATAGAGAACTTCGCCGTCGCCGCAGCACTGACGCTTATGTGCACCGCGAGAAGTCTCGGAAGCGGGCCGTACAGCTTTCCTCGACGTGTGCACGCGCTCAATCGCTTTTTTAATTTTTACATCTCTGCTTGGCATTTTTGAACGCGCCCAGGCCTGGAGTTCGCTCTTTGAACCGGACCCCGAATCTGATCCCGTCGCTCACGGCCGCTTCATCGCCACCTCGACGTGGAAACACCGGGGGCGAGGTGCGCATGCTAGAGGCGCCCGCCTCTGCGAACGCGAACGCCTGAAGCGGCCGTGCAGCACTGGACCCGAAGGCGTGGGAGCACATCAAAGAGCACGTCGAGAAGGGAATGCAGTCGGCTGCGGAGCAGCTGGAGGAGTCCGAGGAGGAGACGCGCGGCGTGGAGACCCAGGGCAAGGGCCGCTCGGAGTCGGGGCCCCGCGGCGCCTGAAGCGTCGCCAGCGCTTCCTATGGAAGTTTCGATGCTCAAAAGATAATTCAATTAGACGATGAGACGGGGGCGCGTGGGGGATCGGGAGGGTACGGGTGCGGGGGGAGGAAGATGAGACGGAGGGTGGGACGAAACGTGGCCGGAGGTAGCGAAGGGGAGGGCGGGGTAGTGGCGGGGAGGGCGAGAGGGAGGAAAGAGGTTCAGGAGCCCCCGCCCCCGAACTTTTCGAAGGTGAAGAAGCCGCCTGCGGGGGCGGTGAGGGCCGGGGCGGGGCGGGACGGGGCGGGGCGGGGCGGGCCCTGCTTGGTCTTGGCGAGGGCGCTGCTGAACTTGGCGGAGAGGGAGCCGAGGGCGGAGCGGGTCTCCGGGACGGGGGTCGTGCTCAGGGTGGAGGCCATGGAGAGCTGCGGGGGCTCAGGGGCGGGGGGGGGCGGGGCGGGGCGGGCGCACGATGCTGGCGTCGCGCGGCAGGTCGTCCCCGTCGTCGAGCAGCATCGCCGGCGAGCTCGACGGGTGCCTGCGCCCCGCCCCGTCCGCCACGCCCCGCGCCCCGCCCCGCCCGCCCCGTCCAAAGCGCGCACCGGTCGTACGTGAAGGCGGAGGCGGAGCTCGGCGTCCCCCGCGCGCCCCGCGCCCCCCGTGCTGCGCCCCGGCTCGAGCCGCCCCGCCGGCGGGGAGGGGCCGGCCGCGCACCCCGCGCTTCCCGCCGCTCGCCGCGTGGCGCTCCTGCTGGCGCCGGGCTGGGCAAGGGGCGGGGCGGGGCGGGGCGGGGGTGAGACGGGGCGGGGCGGGGCGGGGCGGGGCGGGGCACCCTGGGCGAGGAGGCGGGCGCCCTCCTCGAGCTGGTCCTCGTCGATGACGGTGTTCGTGAGGAGCTTGGAGAGGCCGAAGCGGGCGAGGATGCGCCGCGGCACGTTGAAGACGTTCAGCACGAAGAAGACCCCGATGAACATCGGGAAGTAGAAGTTGAACGCCTCCGAGAAGGACCCAAAGAAGCGCAGCGCCGGGCCCATGATCTGCCCCCCGGCCCCCGCGTCGGCCCCGCGCCTCGCCGCGCCGGGCGGGGCGGGGCGGGGCGGGCGCACGCGCTCGAAGCCGGTGAGGGGCAGGTCGTCGCTCAGGTTGAGCATGTTGATGTAGTTGTAGCAGAGCGCCGAGCTGATGCGCGCCACGTACCTGCCACGACGAGTCGGCCCCCCGTGCGCGGCGCGGGGCGCCGGGGCGGGGCGGCGCGGGGCGGACCCGGCGTTGAAGAGGAGGGAGTAGGCGTCGGTCTGGCGGTTGGGGTGGAGCTGGTAGAGGGAGAAGAGGCGGATCTTGTAGAGGGTGAAGTAGGCGCAGGCGACCATGTAGGCGAGGGGCAGGGCGGCGATCATCTGCACCGCCATGAACGACTCGCCCTGGCTGAGCAGCAGCCCGAACGGCGAGAGCGAGCGCGTCGTGAACATCGTGACCTCGCTCCACACCACGATCACCGACATCAGCATGAAGAGGCAGGCGACGCCGCGGCAGAGCGGCTGCCGGAGGCGGCACTTCCACCACCACTCGAGCCCGTCGAGCGCGGCGCGGTTGCCCACGCGCTGCGGGCGGACGGAGGAGTGGAAGATCTTCGTGGTGTTGCCGCTGTTGGAGATCACGTCCTGCGCCTCCACCGCGTCCCCCACCAGCAGCGTCCACTCGCTGCGCCGCCCCCTCGGCCTCCGCCCCGGGGGCGGGGGGGGCGGCCGGGGGGCGAGGGCGGGGGCGGCACTTGTTGGCGCGGATGTAGGAGAGGACGGCGTCCTTCATGTCGCGGTGGAGCTGGACGAGCTTCGGGAAGGTGTTGTCGTCCTGCCGCCACGTCGCCAGCGCCATCTCGTTCGCGTCCATCAGGCTCGCCGCGCTGTCCAGGTCGAAGTCCGACGGGATCTGCCCCGCGCCCGCCCTCGGCGCCGGCACGCGGGGGGGGGCGGGGGAGCCGGGAGGCGGGGGCAGCGGGGGCAGGGCGCGGCGCACCTTCTTCACGACCACGTCGATGTACCGGCGCAGCGCATGACCCTCGGGGATCAGCTGCTCCGCCTGCAGGGCGCGCTGCACGGAGGGGGGAGGGGGGGCGGAGGGGGGGGTCGTCAAGCCGCCCGTGGGGGCCGCCAGCCGCGGGGCCGCGCACGCTGCTGTGCATGGCGAGCCGCGAGCGCGCGTCGGTGATCGCTGCGTCGACCGTAACCGCGCGGTACTGCGAGGCCTTCAGCAGGCGGTCCATGTCCCCGTAGTACCACAGGTGCCGCGGGATCTGGGGCGGCAGCCCGGTCAGAGGAGCGCCGCGGGCTGCTGCCGATGCTGCCAAGGCACGGCACCTCAACGCATCCATATCCGAGCAGAAGGACGCAGAATACCAGTCCGTACATGTTTCCCAAGCCGATGAGGAGGGACAGCAGGCTGGAGCTGCGCGAGACGTTCGGGCAACGCACACGCCCTTCATAGCTTGGGAAAGCGCGTACAACTTAAGAAGGTAGCGGTACTTTGCGACGATGATGATGAAGCCGATCACGGCGACAACGAGGCCGATAATCAGTTTCCGCAGGTTCTCCTTTCCGAACCGCTTCAATCTGGTCTTCGCGGTGAATTCTCCGGCCTAGTCGTTCGCAAGCACGAACAAAAAGGAAAGGAATCAGCCGACAGGCCGCGCGCAAGCTAGGCGGCAGCCGGGCACGGACCGCCACATAAGACTGCTGGAAAGGCACGAGCAGGTTACTCATAATCTGCGTGTTCCAGTACCTGCGCACATGGCAGCTCTCAAATGGGATCGGCGCGTGGCCGGAAGTACGGTGCTCACGCGAAGCGCCATATTCCTTCATACACTCCCCGCCCCACTTCCGCGTTGTGCGTGAGCGTCTGCCGGCGCATCAGGACGCTGATAGCTAACGAACTGAACGCGCGGGACCGCTGGCGCACAGTCGCGAGGTCGGCCGGGAAGAGAAGGATGATGAAGTAGGAGGCTGACCACGCGACGATTGTGGTAATCCGCGCGTGCCACCCTACGTTCGGTGCTGCAAGCCGGTAGCATACTATGATGGCAACCGATGTTGTGAAGAGAAAGCCGCAGATGAGCACAGCGGTTTCTTGCATCTCTAGCAGGCTGCCCGCCGCGGGCGTCGCCGCGGGGCTGTGCAGCCAACTCAAATGCGCGCTGCCACCTCAGCTGCAGCTTGCTCGCGCTCTTTCGGCGGGGCTTTGCGGTTGGACGGGGGTACGGCGCGAAAGTCGAATTTGATCGGTTCGTGCATGCGTTGTGCGTGTACGTAAGCTTAAGCATGCGCATGTGTTTTGGTAAGCCGCTACGTGCAGTGAAGGAGAGTGGCCACGGCCGCAGCGCTTGCGTGCGCGGCACATGGCCCGACCACCTGCCAGTGCCGCGGCCGAGCCGGGGGCGACGCGGCTACTAGCTATATGCTGTTATGGACGCGTTGCGACCCGGACCCAGCCGGAGTCGAACCAACGACTAAGGGGTGTCAAGGCGGCAGTTCTACCAATAGGCCATCTCGCGAGAGGCTAGTGATTCCCCGAATCATCCCGGGTCCTCACACTGCACGCAACAATGCCACATCATTGCATAGAACTTGAGAGTCCGAGGTAAATACTCTGATCATTTCCCTTCTACGCCGTCCCTGAGGTCGAGCGCGGTGATGAGCGTGCGAGACGCATTTGCAAGTAACGATAACGGCTTAGTTACCTTTTGCAGGAACAGGACCGTATCGTGAACCGCTTGGCAGCTGGCGCCGGGGCGACTTGGTGGGGCCGGCCGCGGGCAGGGGGGTGTCCCGGGCAGGGACGAAGGCGGGCCGCCGGGCGGCAATCCGACGGTCTGGCAGGTCACGCGGGGCTTGGCGCGTATCCGGCGGGGGCGGCAGGAGCGCGGGGACCGGCGCGGGAGCGCGGCTGCGCCTCGAGGAATTCGAGGACGAGGCGGAGGAACTCCTGCGGGCGCGCCCCGTGGATGCTGCCGCCCCCTCAGACGCGCGCCGGCGCGGGGGCGGGGGACGGACCTGTGGCCGGCGTTGCGGACCATGGCGACGCGGCCGGCGGGGCCGGCTGCCTGGAGGAAGAGGCGCGCGCCGCGCTCCGTGACGGCCGACTGCCCGGGCTCCGCCCGCACGAGCAGCATCGGCACGCCCGCCGCCGCCGCCGCCGCCACCTGCCGCCGCCTCGGCCGGGGCCGGAGGGGCGAGGCGGCGGGGGCGGGCGGGAGCGGGCCTCGTCGTGGAGGTCGAGGCAGTTGGCGAAGTAGGACCAGAGGGGGTTGACGTGCGGCGTGAAGGAGAGCTCGTACGCGCCGCCCCGCGCCCGCACCTTCGGGTTCCCCTCCACGCGCGCCCGCTCGTCCTCCGCCCCGTACATGCGCTCCAGGACGCGCTCTAGGTCGGGGAGGGCCCAGGCGGCCCCCGGCGGCGGCTCGGCCTCGCGCAGCTGCGCCGCCCGCTCCAGCGTCGCCTCCTCCGTGCGCGCCCGGCCCCGCCGCACGAACTCCATGTCCTGCTCGCCCCCCGCGACGCGTACAGCACATCAGCGCACGCAGCGCGCCTCGCCGCACCGCGCACCTCGAAGACGACGCAGCCGACACGATCGGGGTGCATGGCGGAGAATTGGAGGCAGGTGCGGGCACCAAGGGAGTGGCCCAGAAGGTTGGCGCGCCGGAGGCCTGCCGAAGAGGCCTGTAAGTTGCAGCAAGCTGGCATCCCATTCGAGAGGGACCGAGGGCAGACCGAGGCCGTCAATGAGGGCAAGTAGATCACCCGCCTGGGTCTCTGGTGTAAGAAAGTCCCCCCTTGCAGGCGTGCCGCCCGATCCCCGTGCGTTGTAGCGCACAACCGGGACGCCGCGCTGCGTCAGCCCCTCGACGATCGGATCCCATGTCGGCAGGCCACTGTCCAGTCCGTGTGCGAGGACGAGCGGAAGGTAGGCGTCGTCTGGGCGAGGACCCCGCTGCTCGATGACTTCGTGGTCTATCTCTGATGCCGCAAGCGCCGGCTCGGCCCGCAGCGCCCGCGGCATCTAATGCTGCGCTGTAGCTAATGCTGCGCTCGCGCTTCGGCGGTTATGCCGCGGTTTTGAATGGGGGCTACGCGAATTTCAAAACGTGTTTGAAGGCGATCGTGTGCTGCGGAATAGTAGATCAGTGCACCTGGTCTGGTCTAGTGGCAACAAGCATTAGTACAGCGAGGATCGCAAGCGCCCGGACAAGCGACGTCAGCTGCCGCGCGGATCTAAAGGTCAACCGCTCGGCTGTCGATGGCGGCTGTTGCTGCGAAGTTGCTCAGCAATGGTGACCTGCTGGACGAGCTCCGGCGCCGCTTGAACGAGGGCTCGTCGGGCGGAGTCATGGGAATGAGCGATGAGAAGGCAAGAGTACCGAAGTCCAGCCGCGCAAACGCGCGTCCAGCTAATCACTGGGCGCAGGAGAAACTTTACATCGCGCAGATCCAGTCTCTGCGCGCGTCCCTCGACACAGAGATCGTGAGCCTTGTCAGAAGTGGTCGCCACGACGCTGATGTGTTGCATACGTGCAGGCCGCTCGGCAAGCTCTTCAGCAGCAGCTCAACGAGGCACGAGATAAGCTGGCCAAGGCAGGCATCCAGATGAATCAGAAGTAAGTGCTCGCTGACATCTACCGGCAGCGCTCGCTCACGCGCACACCATCCTGCAGGCCTGTTGTGACGAGCGGCCCCGTGCAACAATCTACTTCTCAGGCGATGAAGCTGCCAACCGCCCCGTCCGGCGGGATCTCCCCAAGAAGCAAATCGCCTGCCGAGGCGCTCAAAGTGAGTGCTGCCAAGTCGGGCGGCTTGGAAGCCAAGCTCAGTTGTTTCCCTGTGCAGCCGCTCACGCAGCCTTCGGTCGGGGTGATCTTCGACAAGCTGAAGGACGGCGTCCAAGACATGAAGGGTGGCTTCGAGAAGCTCGGTGCTCTGATTGCGCCCGGCGGCGCGCGGCCCCGGTGGCTGACCGCCTCGGACGCAGGGCGTTCGGTGGAGCAGGCGGGTCACAAGGTGCTGCCTGGGGGCACACTCTCCATCGTGGGGAACGGATCGACGCTGGACAAGCTGAGCAACCTCTTCTCCGGCGCCGGTGGGAACTACGCCTCAGTCGGCAACCAGGTGGCGAACGCGGACAGTCCCGGAGGCATGCTCTCGATGGACGATGACTTTGACAAGATCGAGAGCCCGCCGGCGAGGGGCGGCAAGGTAAGCGGGCGCGGCGGACCCCTCGCCGGCGCCGACCGGCGAGGCGCGCCGCAGATCCCGCAGCACTTCCCCGCGAACGTTGGTTCCTCCCAGCAGGCCGTCAAGCCGGCCTCTGACAACGTGGACTTCTTCGCCAGTGCGGCGTCCCCGTCTCCTCCCCGCCCGGCCCCGGCTGACGGGAGCGACAGGCTCCCAGCCCGCGGCAGCGGCGGCACGCCCTCCGCAGGCGGCTGCGGCGGCGAAGGCGGCGGAGCAGCAGAGCGCGGACCTGTTCGACTTCTTCTCGACGAGCGCGCCGGCGCCGGCGACGCCGCCCGTGCACCAGCACCCGAAGGCGTCGCACTACCACTCGGGCGGCTCGCACAACCCGCACGGCCTGACCGTCTCCACGGCGGGGAAGGCCCAGTCGGAGAGCGCGATAGATTTCATCCAGAACCTGGACTTCGGCGGGGGCCAGCAGCAGCAGCCGCAGCGGCGCAACGCCTCGCCCGAGGGCGGCGAGGCGACGATGATGTCGCCGGGCGGGGAGGACTCGGGCCTCCTCGGCGGCGGCGGCGACAAGAAGAGCAAGTCCAAGCTCGGCGGCCTCCTCGGCGGCGGCGACGACTGGTCCTGAGGCGCCGCCCCCGCCGCCCGCTGGCCGGATCCATTTTGCAGGGAGACAGGCAGGCAGGGGACTGCTGTGACAGGCAGGCAGGAGCTCGTACTGTGACTGTTGAATTTACAAGGCTCAATGATGAAGCGAGGCTCAGCGGCTTAGTCTGCTCTCCGGGACTCCGGGCTCTCACGAGTCTAGATCTGGGAGCCTTGAAGCCTTGTACATGCATGTGTAAGTTCAAGGCAGCGGCCGCGCGCGGGCCCTGACTCAGTGAATTGACAGTGAGGCCAAGCTTAACGCGTCCGGTCACGGCGTGGGGCACAAATTGCAAGTCGGTCCGACGGACGGTTCAACGGTTCCGACTCGGACCCCGGGCCCGGGACCGTCGGACTCGCGACTCAGCGACGGCGGGGCGACTTGGCGACGGGGAGTCGGCCTCATGTTCAGTCTCATGATCATGATCCGATGATCAGAGTCTGGCACTGGGCAGGCCCTGAGGCTTGGTACAGTGGTCGAATGCATGATCATGATCATCGGATGGCAGATTCTCAGTTCAAACTTGAAACCGTTGAACTCTGATCATGATTCGAATTCTCATGGGCCGCGAGTAAGCTGATTTTGAGGCTTCTTTAGGCTTCATTGTTTCTGGCCCAGTGGTTAATTTGAATTCGAAGTTCAAGTCCGATTATTCTGAAGTTCAGTTGCAAGTCCGATGATCTCAGCCTGAAAACCTGGTATATAAGTGACGTCGACACTATTAGCGACTTCGAATTCTTGTACACACATGAAATACCTCACTCTACAAACGCTGAACAACTGCCCGGGGCACTAAACACTGTGTGAAAATGAGGGATTATATATGCGAAGAGGAAAGTCGAACTTCACGAATCGAAACTCGCGATCGTGATCGGACCCGCTGACAACTACAAGTACTGTACATTCAAACGATCCCGCTCCCGATCCCGGAGTACCAAATGCAAAGGAAATCTACGCCGTGAAACACCATGAAAGCTGACTTGAAATGCTGCTGACGGAAACAGAGCTGAGGGCGGCCGCGGGCCCGCGGCCGGGCTATAGCTAGCGCTAGTTGTTCCAGGAGTTGCCGGAGATTTGGATGTGCGGGGCGGTGATGTTCCAGAGCATGCGGCCGGCGGCCCAGGCGACGCGCTCCTCGGAGTCGGCGAGGCGGCGCATGCAGACCTCCCGCGCCCCGAGGTTCAGCTCGTACTGGAGCTCCCGCTCTGCCCCGCCGGCCCGGCCCGGCCCCCGCTCAGCGCGCGGCGCTGGGCAGGAGGAGCGGAGCGCGGGGGGCGGGGGCACCGTCCTGGGCGAGGAGTGTGAGGGCGCGGAGGGCGTACTCGACGGTCTTGGGGAGGGCGGACTCGCGGGCGAGGCGGGCGAGGCCGGGCACGCCGCCGGCCTCGCCGATGAGCTGCCGCAGGCGCGGGTGCCCCGCCAGGCCCCAGAGGGCCGACGCGCATGCCGACTGCAGGCGCGCGCTGCCCGAGGAGAGGCCGGCGACGAGGGGCGCCACGGCCGCCTCGAAGACGCGCGCGTCGTACGCGTTCGAGGGCGCGAAGATCGCCGTCGCCGCGCTCTCCCGCAGGCTCTCCCGCCCCTCCGAGAGCATCCCCACCAGCTTCTCGAAGCCGCCCGTGCGCAGGATGCCGACCCAGTTGGACTCGCAGCAGGCGAGGGCGCCGAGGGCGCGGGCGCTGTACTCGCGCGCCTCGTCGGACGGGCTGTCCAGGAGGCGCACGAGGGCGGGGATGGCCCCCTGGGCGCCCAGCGTCTTCCAGTTCCGCTCATCGACAGAAAACGCGAAGGTGAGGCCTGATATCAGGCGATGCAGCTCGGGATCCGCCTCCTCCTCGGCCGCCCGAACAAGCTGCGCCACCGCGTCCCCCACCTCCTCCAGGTACTCCTGGTTCCGCACTACCCGCCCGCCCCCGCTCAGCGCGCCCCGGCGCCGGCGGGAGGCGGGGCGGCGTGCCGGGGAGGATGTTGAAGAGGATGCGGAGGACGCCGCGCAGGAGCCGGCGGTCCCGCCGCCGAAGCAGCTCCAGGAGTTGTGGAATAACGCCCATGGCCGCCAGCCTCGCCCGCGTCGGCTCTGCCCCCCCACGTCCCACCCCGTCAGGCCGAGCCGCCGGCCCCCAGAGAGCGCTCGCACCCTGGAGGCAGAGCAGCTCCACGATCTGCGTCGCGAGGCTCGCGACTTCGGTCTCCCTGTGCGCGAGGAGCGGCAGCAGCACAGAGAGCGTCTCCCACTCCTGCCCGCTGTGAGCGCTGGCGCATGCCGGCAGTGCAGTCAGCAATGCAGACTCGAACCTCGAGCAGGAGCGTAAAGTCCTCCTCGCCCTCGAGGAACATGTATAAAGACTGCAGCGCTTGCACGGCCACCACACGCTCGGTGCTGCAAGCCTCGCCGATCACGGTCAACAGGTTATGACTGAAGTTGCCGGGGTTTGATTCTCGATCTGAAGAGTCGCGTCAGTGCAGCGGCGGCGAGCAGGGAGTAGCTGCAACGGAATCCAACACCGCACCGGTGTCGTTGTTGCGGTCAGATCTGCTGTCGTTGCTTCCGGGTTTGTTGGTTTTGTCGAATGAAGAAATTTGGAGCTGTGAGCAGCCCCTGACGCGACTCCGGCCGACCAGCCGACGCGACGGATCATGATCAAATCGCCTAGCCGACCAAGGGCCGCGTCAGGATCAGCAACAAAAGCAAGCACACAGCGAGATGAAGCATGGAGCTCACGCAGCGTCCCCGAAGAAAGACGTACGCTCCGCTGGCCGGGCAGCCGGTGCTGGAGTTGACGGTCCCGCGCCCCGGGACGCGATCTGGCGGCCTGGCACCCCCCCAACGGCACGACCGGCCGCAGGGAGGCTGAAGGCACATGACGCTACGAAGTGCATCACACGTCTTCGTCTCGGGGAGGGGGGTAATCTCTGTCCGGGTACGGTCGTCAAAAACCCGCGCTTTGCGCGGGCGGGCGGTTGCGATACGATGAGCAGGAAGACGACTACATTCGTCTTCCGACGGTTCGCACCGCTTGTCGGCGGTCCCGCCGTCGCTCGTCTCAGCCGCCCGCAGGTTCAGCAAACGATCGCGGAAGAAGTTCTATTGCGATGCGTTCCAGCTCGGCGGGTGAGGGCCGGCGACACGCCGTCCTGAGCGCCGGAGCGGGCATTGATCGCTCGATCTTTGCCCAGGTACAAGTGGCGGATGCTTGTGTTTCCGCCTGGAGAAGGTGTAGAAGAGCTTGGACTGTACGTCGCCGTCGACACCACCAAACTCCCGAAGGCGCGCCGCTAGCCGTCGCCCCACGCCTGCCTCCGTGCCTGAACCGTGCGGCCGACAGGGGTGGAAGCGGCCGGCATTGTTCACGCTAACCATAGTGAACCAGAAGGATGAAAGCAAGAGCTGCACGCGCGGTGCGTCAATGCTAGCTGCCATCCATCCCGCGAAGCCGGACAACCTTGACGCTCGGCCGCCCCGCAGCCGATGCTAAGCAAATCTTCTGTGCCGAGACTCCCGAATGGGGTGCGCCCCAGCTCCAGATGCGACGCAATCATCCCGACCGCTTTCGCTCACGGACACCATCCGCAGGATGGAAGAACTTCATGCGGGTGGAGACACTCACGGACGCCACTCAGGGCTTTCTTGTGGACGACACACTGAAGGTCACCATGACCATCGACGTGTCCGTCAGCGCATCCGAAGTTCCAAGCCTCCCTGCGAAGCCCGCGTGAGTCCATGCGCATCCCGCACCACCGTTCTTTCTCCCGGCGTTGATTCCTTTCGTTTGCGCTTCCTGCAGCGCTGGCAAGGATAGCAGTAAGAAGTGCCCCTTTGCCGGTGTCGTGAACCGCGAGAGCCACGACACGGGCTTCCTCGGACCTCTCCTGCAGATCATGTTTCACTTGCCGGCGCTCCGAAGAGTGCGCAAAGTTGCTTTACGTCCTGCTCACTCTCTCTGCTGCGGTTGCCCATGAACGACCCGCCCGCTGCCCTGCGCAGGTCGCGTACCACATGGCGAGCTCGCAGAGCGTCAGCGCAGCCCCAGCTCTCTCCGGGGCAATAGCTTCTGCAAGCGGGATGACCGTTGGCTCATCCGCGGTCGTCTGTAGCTCGAGCGCGGTGGCAGGTGCAGCAGCCGGGGCGGCGAGTGGCAGCGGCAGCGGCGGCAGTAGCGGTAGCGGTAGCGGCAGCGGCAGCGGCAGCGGCAGCGGTACAGGGGGCGCGGTAGCGAACGCCGGCGCCGGCAGCGCGGGCGCGGCGGGGACGGGGTCGTCGACGCAGCGGAGCTGGCCGTACGAGATGCAGCGGATCTTCTACAAGCTGCAGCGGGAGGGCGGGGCGCACGGGACGGGTTCGGGGAAGGGCTCGGCGGACACGTCGGACCTGGTGGCGGGCCTGGTGAAGACGCTGGGGATGGACTCGGTGCAGGAGGGTCTCCGCAGGCTGCAGGGCGTGCACCCCATCGACGCCTTCCTCTGCGGCGCCATCGACCTCCTCACCAAGGTCCCGCCCCTCCTCTCGCCGCCGCCCCCGCTGCGCCGAGCCGCTGCATAGAGCACCAAGGAGGAGGGGGCCGTCTCGCGGCTGCTCGAAGGAGAGCTCCTCTGCACCGTCAAGAGCGCCGACGGCGAGTGCGACTGGTCCGGCAAGGAGAAGTTCAGAGATATCCTTGCGCCGGCAGCCGGCCCGCTCGCTCCCGCTGCCCGTGGCTGCCTCCTCGACGGTCCGCGGGGCACATCTGACGCTGCAGGTGCGCGGTTGCGCTGGCCTGTACGAGGCGCTGGACAAGTACGTCTCCGAGGGCGACCTGGACTACTACAAGAGCAACGCGAACGGCGACATCGACGCGAAGAAGGCCCGCCAGACGAAGAAGTTCCTCTCGTTCCCCCCCATCCTCCGCCTGCACCTTGAGCGCGCCCTCTTCGACCCGCACCTCAAGAAATACGTCAAGGCGCGCCCCCCCGCCCGCCCCGCGCCCCGCGCCCCGCGCCCCGGGCGGCGCGAGCGGCGTGCAGGTGACGGACCACTTCGAGTACCCCGGGGTGCTGGACCTGGCTCGGTACCTCCCCGCCGACGCGCAGTCCAAGGAGAGCTCGATCTACGAGCTCCAGAGGTCCGCGCGCCCCGCCGGCCGGCGCGCCCGGGGCGGGCGGGGTGCCGAGGGGGCGGGGCGGGGACAGCGTCATCGTGCACGGGATCGACGGGACGACGGACCTGTACCTGGCGTACATCCGGCCGGACATGACGGGCTCGTGGTACGAGTTCAGCGACGAGGACGTGCGCCGCGTCGTCGAGAAGCTCGCCATCGGGGCCAACTTCGGCGGCTCCAACGTGACCGACCCCGTGGACTACTCGGCCTGCATGCTCGTGTACGTCCGCAAGGCCGAGGCCCCCACCGTCATGGCCGCCCTCACCCTCGACGTCCGCCCTGCCCCGCGCCGCCCCCCGCCCCCCGCCCCCGCTGGGCGTGACGTGCGGGGCAGGAGGTGCCGGACTCGCTGAAGAAGGAGCTGGAGTCGGACCCGCGCGACCACGACGGGACCGCCACCGAGACCGCCTCCAAGGACAAGAACGACGCCCCCATCACCTTCAAGGCCCGCCCGCCCCGCCCCGCCCCGCCCGCCCCGCCCCGCCCCGCCCGGCGCGACGGGCGGGGCAGGTGGCGACGGAGGCGGAGCTGCGGGCGCACAAGAACGCGGCGGAGCTGATCGAGTTCGAGCGGGTGCCCTCGTTCCAGCTGCCGCGCTCCCTCTCCGTGGACGACTTCCAGGAGGCCATCCGCGACCGCTTCTCCATCACGCCGGACAAGCAACGGCTGTGGCTCTTCCAGACGCGCCTGAACAAGACCTTCCGGCCGGACACGCCCGTGCTGCTCAACAAGAAGACCGTCGAGCTCCGGGAGACCTTCCTCGGCGTCGACGAGGTCTTCCTCTTCCTCGAGACCACCGCCGACGAGGCCGGCGGCAAGGGCGCCAAGGGGGCGCCGGCCGGCCCCGCCCCCATGCTCACCACCGACGACCGCATGCTCCACATGAAGTTCTACGACCCTGAGCGCCAGCTCCTCGAGTCCGCCCCC
Organism: Cyanophora paradoxa; assembly: GCA_004431415.1. Taxonomy (NCBI): domain Eukaryota; class Glaucocystophyceae; order Cyanophorales; family Cyanophoraceae; genus Cyanophora; species Cyanophora paradoxa. Next base: position 29,268 of record QPMI01000325.1, on the reverse strand, counting down.
GCCCACGCCCCGCCCCGCCCCGCCCCCCACAGCTCACGCGGCGCCGCGCAGGTACGTGGGGTACACGCTGGTGAAGGGCCGGACGCGGGTGTCGCACCTGGCGCCGGCGCTGCGGCGGGCGGTGCAGCGGTCCGGGGTGGCGGCGGGGCAGGGGAGCCGGGAGTCGGCGCTGGCGAACCTGGTTGCGTACCAGGAGGTGAAGCCGGGGGAGCTGGAGGCGCTGGACCCCGAGACGACCATGTCCAAGGCCGAGATCGAGTCGGGCGACATCGTCTGCTTCCAGACGCGGCCCTTCGCCCAGGTCCCCCTCGCCTCCGCCGCCGACTTCTACAAGTTCCTCGCCGGCAACGTCACCCTCCGCGTCCACGACCTCGCCCTCCCCGAGAAGGTCCGCTGGACCCTCAAGGTGCCCCCGCCCCGCCCCCGCCCCCGCCGCCGCCCCGCCCCCGCCCCGCCCCCGCCTCGAGCCGCTGCGCAGGCCTCGACGCGGTCGCCGCTCTCCAAGATCCACGGCATCCTCGTGAAGCGGCTGGCGTGCCCGCCGGAGAGCCTGCACCTGATGCACGTGGTGCGGGCGGGGGAGGGGGCGCTCGAGGAGATCGGGGGGGAGGCGCTGGAGGGGACGATCCGGGCGCTGCTGACGACGGCCGAGAGCCTCATGGTGGACGCCCTATATTACCGCGACGCCCGCTCCTGGCCGGCCGCCGAGCCCGTGCCCGCCACCCTCGCCGCCGCCGTCGCCCGCGCCGCCGCCATCGCCGAGAAGGAGCGCGAGAAGGAGGCCGCCAAGCCCGCCCCGCCCGCCCCCGCCAACGGCAAGGGCGCCAAGGCGGCAGCGGCCGCGCCGGCGCCGGCGCCGGCGGCGCGGGCGGCGGAGGCGAGCAGCGTGGAGACGGAGAGCGCGAGCGCCGGCTCGGGCAGCAGCAGCGAGGAGGAGAGCGAGGAGGAGCAGCCGACCGCCGCCTCGGCGCGCGAGCCGGCGCCCCGCCCCGCCGCCGCCCAACGCTCCGCCGCCCGGCCCCGGCGGCGGCCCCGGCGGCCCCGGCGTCGTCCTCATCGTCCTCGGGGGCGCCGGGGGCGACGGGCAAGGCGGAGAAGAAGCAGGCGGAGAAGAAGCGAGGCGAGGAGCCGAAGAAGGCGGAGGCGGGCAAGGCGGATGGGCGCAAGGCGGAGGCGTCGGCGGAGGCGAGCGGGGCGGGCAAGGGCGCGGAGAAGGCGCAGGCGGGCAAGCCGGGGGCCGAGGGGAAGGCCGGCCCGGCAAGGCCTCGGGCAGCGGGGCGAAGAAGGAGGAGAAGGAGGACGGGCCGGCGGCCGCGCAGCCGCAGGCCTCGCCCGCCTCCACCTCGGCCGCCGCCGCCGGCAAGGGCGCCGGCAAGGGCGCCAAGGGCGGGCAGCAGCAGCCGCCGCCGCAGCAGGCGGGGGCGGGGCAGCAGGGCAAGGGCGGCGCGGGGGCGGGGCCGGCGGGAAGGGCGGCGCGGGCGGGGTGCTGGCGAGCGATTGGGAGGTTGTGACGCGGAAGCCGAAGCGCAAGGACGAGCCGGCGGTCCCCGTCCCGCCCCGGTCCCCGCCCTGCCCCTCCCCGCCCCCATCACCCCGCCCCTCGTCCTCCCCGCCACGCCCCTCCAGGCCCCCGCCTCCGTCCGCAAGCCCGACGAGCCTCGCAAGCTCGCATCCGCCGCCCCGGTCCCCGGCAAGCCGCCAGCCGCCGCGGCCGCGGCCGTGCAGGCGCAGGCGGCCGGCAAGGCCGGCGCTGCGCAGGCGGCCGCGCCCCCGCCCTCTGCCCGCGGCGGCAGGGGCACCAAGGGCCCCGACCTCCCGCTCCCCCGCCGATCCCCGCCCCGTCCCCAGCGGCGGCGGCGGCAGCAGCTGCTGCTGCTGCTGCGGCGGCGGCGGCTGCGGCGGGGAGGCCGGCAGGGAGCAAGCTGGCGCCTTGGGCGCACGTCAAGCCGGAAATCACGCCCCTCGTCGTCGAGCCCTCAGCCCCCGGCGCCCCCGCCCCCCCTCCCCCCGCCCCTCCCGCCGCCACCTCCGCCCCCCGCCCCACCGCACCTCCCTTCCAGCCCTTCACCGCCGGTCAGCCGGCGCCACCCGAGCCTCCGCCGCAGCAGCAGCAGAGACTGGCCGGTGTCCCACCTCAACCCGGACCGGCGCCGCCCCCGGCTGTGCCCGGTAGCTCGCCTCGGGAGGGCTGGGCCCAACGCCCGGGCCAGCCCCCGGCTGCGGCGCCCCCGCACGCGCAACCCTCCCCCGCGCCGGGCGTCCCGCCCCAGGCGCTCGCCCCGCTCCCCTCCCCGCACCTGCAGCAGCCATCCACACCCCAGCAGCAGCCGCTCCCGCAGCCGGGACCGGGGCCGAGCACGCCGGCCGCTGCCGCTGCGGCTGCGGCGGCGGCGGCGGCAGCGGCGGCAGCGGCGGCGGCGGCGGCGGGGGGCCCGCCGCGGGTGAAGCCGAGCATCACGTGGAGCACGAGCCCGGCCGGCTCCATCTGGTCGAGCTCCCTCGGCATCGGCGCCCCGAGCCTCGCCGGCCTCGGCGCGCCCCTCGCCCCCGCCGTCGACTGGTCCGCCCCGGGGCGCCCTCGCCTCGGCGCAGGCGTCGCCGCTCGGGGCGCCGCACGGCATGCCCGCCGCCGACTGGAGCGTCGGGGCGCGCGGCTTCCTCCCCAACGGCTGGCACGAGGCCGCCGCGGCCTTCGCCCCGGCGCCCGCCGCCGCGCGCGCCGCCTCCCGACCGCCGCCGCCCCGCGGGGCCGAGAGCGGGCTCTCGCCGGAGCTGCGGGCGGCGTGGGACAAGCTCACGTCGTCGGCGCAGCTGCGGTGCCCGCCCCGCCGCCCCGCCCCGCGCCCCGCGCCATCTGGTGCCCGCCATCTGGTGCCCGCCCCGCCGACGTCTACCGCGCCATCTGGTGCCCGCCCCGCCCGCCCCGCCCCGCGCCCCGCCCCGCCCCGCTGAGGCCGCCGGCCGGCAGGAACGGGACGATGGAGGTGGCGGTCAAGGTCCCCCGGAACGCCTCGCCGGACCTCGTGGAGGCGCTGCGGCGGCGGGCGGAGCTGCTGCGGAGCGTGCGGCACGGCAACGTGCTCGCCGTGCACGGGGTCTGCGTCAAGGCCTCGCACGCCTGCCTCGTCATGGAGTTCATGGCGAACGGCTCCCTCCGCGACGCCGTGCACGCCCGCGGCCTGGCCCTCGACTGGGCCCTCGTCGCCGCCCTCGCCCGCGACGTCGCCTCGGGGATGCACGCCCTCCACGCGCGGGGCCTCCACCACGGGGCCCTCCACTCGGCCAACGTCCTCCTCGACGCCGGCATGCGCGCCAAGGTCGCCAACTACGGGGCGCCCCCGGACCCCAACTTCCGCGCCGCCAAGGCCGCCTACGTCTCCCCCGAGGTGCTCCGCGGCGAGCCTCCCACCGCCCCCGCCGACGTCTTCTCCTTCGGCGTCCTCCTCTGGTCCGCCCCGCCCCGCCCCACGCCCCCCGCGCCCCGCTGACGGGGGCCGGCGCGCAGGGAGCTGGCGGTGCGGCAGGAGGCGTGGGACGGGTGCACGCCGCCCGAGATGGTGGCCGGGCTGCAGCGCGCGGGGCCGGCCGTCCCGCCCTGGCTCGCCCACCTCACGGCGGCGTGCATCGCGGAGCGGAGCCAGCGGCCCTCCTTCCCCGACGTCTGCGCTTTCCTCGCCCAGGTCGAGGCCCCGCCCGCCCCGGAGGCCTACTCCCCGCCCCCCGCCCCCGCCCCGCCGGCCGCCCCCAACGGGTTCGCCCCCTACGCGGCGGCCTCCCCCTGGGGCTCGGGCACGTGGGCCCCCGGCGCCCCCGCCTCGGGCGGCTGGGGCCCCGCCCCCGCCCCTCCGGGCTCCGCCTCGGGCCGCTGAGCTTTTTCCGCCGTGCGTTGTGAATCGTAGGTTAGGACCCGCAGTTCCCCACGTGTAGCGTAGAGAGTTGTGCAGAAGGTCTTTATAGCTTCCACGCGCGCCGACGTGGGCGGGGCCGGGGTGGGCGCCCCTACGGCAGCTCCTCGATCGTGCAGGCGTCCGGGACAGCCCGTCGCAGGCACCAGTTGTGCGCCATCGGCCTGCCCCCCACGCCCCCGTCGGCCCCCCGCTCGAGAGTTCCAGCGCCCCGCCGCGAGCACGCACCCGCTGCCCGTCCCGAAGCCCGGGGCCTCCGCCCTGCGGGGAGCGTGCGTGAGGCGGGGGGCGGGGGCGGGGGGCGAGGGCGGGGCGGGCACAGGGCGCCGTGGAGGAAGTTGCGGGCGGCGGCGATCGCCGGCACGAGCTCCATGCCCCGCGCGAGGCCCGTCGCTGGCGCCCGCGAAGCATCGGCGGACAAGCGTCGACGTCGGGCGCTGGGCGGCCTCGCGGCCCGTACCGATGGCGGAGGCGAGGGTGCAGCCCGTGCCGTGCGAATGGCGCGTCTCCAGCCGCGGCGCCCGGAAGACCTGCGGGGGCCCGTCACGGGCCGCCCCGCGGGTCGCCGGGGAGCGGGCGGGGGGCGGGCCCGGAAGCGGCCGTCGGCGGGGGTGTAGAGGAGGTCGGCGCTCGTGGCCGGCGCCTGCCCGTCCTCCCCGAGCGCGTGCCCGCCCTTCACCAGCACCGCCCTGCGCCTCGCCTCGCCACCAGGCGCCCCGCGGCGCGGCGCGGCGGGGCCGGCGGACCGCGGCCCGAGGGCGGCGATGGCGATGGCCGCCCGCCGCGTCGACTCCTCGTCGTAGATCTGCACCTCTGCGGGCGAGGGCAGTCACGAGGGCCCGGCGGGGGGCTCGGGGGGACGGGGCGGGCCGGCGATGCGCTCGGCCTCGGGGATGTTCGGAGTGACGAGATCGGCCCGGGGCAGCAGGCTGAAGCGCAGCGCGGCGAGGGCCTCCTCCTCCAGCAGCGCCGCCCCGCCCTTCGCCGACTGCCCCGCCCCAGGCCCCGCCCCCCGCGTCAGGCCGCGCTGCCGCCTCGCGAGCTCGCGCTCAAGGCCGCGGGCGCGGCCCAGTGGCCGGCACCAGGCACGGGTCGACGACGAGGGGCGTGTGGAGGGCGTACGGCTCGCTCAGCACCGCCGCCACCGCCCGCTGAGCAGCGGGCCCCGGTTCAGAGGCGGCTGCCGCAGTGCGCCGGCCGCGAGGAGGCGCGCACGACGGTGTCGTCGTTGTCCAGCTGCGCGCGCGTGTTGGCGGTGCGGCTTGGGCGAGGGGGGCGCCCCGGGGCGTGTGCGCACCATGCCGGTCTTCAGGATGTCCAGCGCCAGGGCGAGGGGCGCGCGTCGGGGGGCGCCCCACGGGCGAGGGGCGCGCGTCGGGGCGCGTGCGCACCTTCACGCAATCCGCCCCGATATCTTTCAGGACGAGCTCCATCTGCGCCTGCGGCGCGCTTCAGCCGCTGAGCCCCGGCCGGCTTCGACGTGCGCGATCGCCCGTGGCGCGCCCGCACGAGCTCGGGCAGCATCGCGTCGACGCTCCATATGCCTGCGCGCCGGCCCCACTCGATCAGCCTGCAGCAGCCGAGGACGCGTTCCCGCGAGGCTACCGCGAGTGTTCTGAGCCGTCACAGCGGTGATCGACGTCGCTGCGTAGCCTCCCAGCATGGTAATTGTTTTGATGTCCGCTTGAATACCAGCTCCACCTCCGCTGTCCGATCCGCCCACGGCGAGCACTCGACCGCGCCCAGCGCCAGTGCGGAGGAGCAGCGGCGTCGCCTCGCAGCGCCACTGTCTGCCGTCCGCTGCCGTCATCGCGGAGCTGCGAAGGCGCGCGCTCCTCCAGGCAGCTAGATGCTGAAAGCCGTCTGCCCGATCATGTGCCGGCAGCGCCAGCTGCGGCACGAACGCGTGCATGTCCCTGACGTCCCAGCCGCCTCTGTTAGCTGGAGAATCGCGCGTACGTCGATCTACGTCGCCTCTCGGAGGTGCTGAGTGATGCGAGTGGCTGAGGTGCTGAGCCTGGTGCTCGCTTAGCCGGGTATGCGAATCTCCAATGGCTGGACGAGGCGGGTTTCGCCCAGCGCCAGCGCACCGCCTTGTGGACGCGCTGCTCGTCGAAAGAGTCGTTGCGGGAAAGGAGCTGCCGGCGAGCGGCGACCTCACTGGCATGGGGCTCTCGCTAGAAGCGCGGCAACAACATCAGCCGGACAAGAACGAGAAAAAGCGCACCGGCGACAAGATCAAGGAGCGCAGACAACAGCCCCTCGATGCGCGGGACGCTCTGCGCGTCGTGCTCGGCAACGCCTCGATTCTTGTCTTGCCCGCCGAGGCTCCAGCTGCAACGCCGGAGCTCGAGAGCGCGGCTGAAAATGCGCCAGCTGCAAGTGCTGACATCGATGAGGTTGTTGAGTATTCGTGCGACCAGCGCTGGCCAACCGAGGGAGAGCCTCGCTGCATCGTCCGCTCTTGATGCTGACTCGCGATAAATCCGACAGACCTGCTGACTTTCGCGCAGGTCTGCGGACGGTACGGCGCATACGTGTCGGACGAGACGAACGAAGACGTGTGCAGCAGGCAGTGCAAGCGCATCAACGCCCAGGTTCGAACTCTTCCTCCGCCGCCGCCTCGCGCCGAAGCTGGGCGCGCACGCCGAGCTGAGAGACGCTTGCCCAGGACCTCGCCACTGGCGCGTACGTGCCGGGCCAGCCGCAAAGCGAGGAGGACGAGAGCGAAGCGAGCGCCCCGCTGGGAGTGCAGCCGGAGCGCCTGGCGTCGGCGCTGGGGCCGGCGGGGCAAGGGGCGCTGGCGCTGCCGGACCTGCAGCCGGACGTGTGGGACGCCAGGAAGCACCGCTACAAGCCGCGCCTCTCGGCCCTCGACACGTACCGCTGGCGCGCCCGCCCGCGCAGCTCGAGCGCCGCGCGCCTAAGCGGGCGCCGGCAGCTGGCGGTGCGGGCGGAGCGGGCACATGGCGGAGGCCTGCGTCTCGACGGCGCACCTCGCCGCACAGCTTCCCCAGGAGCCGTCCCTCGTCGTCCTCCCGAGGGCGGCGGCGCCGGAGGAGGCCGGCCAGGGCCGGCGCCGGGCCCGCGAGAGCGACGGCGGCCTCTACAGCGCGCGGCTGCGGAAGCTCTACCAGCGCTGCGAGGCCCTGGCACGGCGGCGGGAGGCGGCGCGGTGCGCGGCGTGCGGCGGCTGCGCGAACCTCGCGCACTGCCTCGTCTGCAACGCGGCCTTCTGCGACGGCGCGGGGCACCTGACGGGGCACATGCGAGAGACGGGCCACGGGGAGCTGTACAGCTACAAGCTGCAGCGGGCGGTCAAGTGCTTCCAGCCGGACTGCGAGGAGGCGAGCGCCTTCGAGCTCACCGCCTGCGCCACCTGCACGGCCAAAACCGAGGCCCGCCACTACGACGCCACCCTCGCCCTCTGGCGCGGCCCCCGCCCCGGCCCCGGTCCCCGCCCCTTCCCCGCTGACGGGCGCGCTTGCGCAGGTCCCAGGGGGGCCTACGGTCGGCGCTGCGGGCGCTGGCGTGCGAGGAGCACTTCACGTGGCACCGGCAGAACTGCCGTCTCTCGCACCCCTCCGCCTCCGAGCCGCTCGCCTCCAAGGAGCGCCTCCGCGACGGCCAGGCCCTCCTCAGTGATTTTTTCTTCTGATCGACCGAATCGAAGCCAGCAGGCCCGGCCCTCTCCGGATCCTCTCTAGAGCCTCTCTGACCGGGCCCCTCTCGAGCTCAGCGCGCCTCCCACACGCACTTCCCTCTCCTTCGAATTCTCTTCCCTCGAGCTCCAGCTCCCCTCAACTTCCTGAGCTTTAATTCTCCTGTACCCGCGCCGGCTCATTTTCCCGCCTTCGTCAGCAGCAGCAGCAGCAATGTCGACCGCGTGGCAGCATGCGCATGCGCAGCAGCAGCAGCAGCAGCAGCAGCAGCAGCAGAGGAAGGCGCGCATGCAAGATGTCGACCGCTCCGATGGTGCCGTTTTGAATTTTGCCTGCCTTGCGATTTCTAGATCTAACCTTCGGCGCTGCAGTTTTGTCACAGGTCGATGATTCCGAGGACGGCCTCACGCCCCGCGACCGCGTGAATGTCGTGGTTGCGGACACGCCTTCGCCGATGTACTCGCGCGCTTCGGCCCCCATTCTGGGTCAAACCGTGCGTCAAGGCCACCCTTTCGTCCAACTTTCGTCGAACTTCATTTGATGTCGCCCGTCCGGAATTCCGCTCTTCAGATTTTCGCGCCCGGCAATCGTCCATCTTCGCCGACGCTTTCCGAGAAGCGGCCGCGCGGCGGATTCGGAGTGCTCGCGGGGAAGGGCTCGATTAATTCGTCTTTCGCGGGCCGCGTCGCCATTCCCCCGCAGAACCTGCAGATCCAGGTCGGGATCGGTGCGTCTTGCAGCGCGTATTTTGCATTCTAGCGTTGACCCACATCGCAGAGGAGGTCAGCGCGGGCGCATTCAAGGCGACGTACGTCAAGGAGGAAGGCCTCAAGGACGCAGATCGTGCGCGTAGGCGATCAAATCTCACCGATCCGTGATATTTACCAGGCGAAATAGGCCATCCCTGCTCCTTCACGATCAAATTGGTCCAGTCCAAAACTTGTAAGCTTGTCCCTTCTGCCCGCTCTGTTCCTTGTAAGCTTTCCCAGACCGCTTCAACGTTCTCGTTCGCAACTCGAATGAGGAAGCGGGTGCTTCTCATCGTTTTGCGCGTTGTTTGATCCTCGAGGCTGACAGGCTTCGCAGTGTTCGAGAACATCTCCGTGCGTAATCTTTGCCTCGCCACAGGGATCGTCTTTCCCGAACCCGCGGCCGGCACTAGGTCAACGGCCAGCTCTTGAGCAACTTCCACAAGCTCAGCTTCGACGGGAGCATCTGCCGGTCGGGATTCCACTTGTTTCCTCTTTTGCCTGCGGGCGATCGAGTGACGCGCTGGGCAGCATGTCGGGCGAGAGCGTGTTCCTCCCGGAGGCGAACCCGGTGACGGCCCGCGGCGAGCGTTCCATGGTCGAGGTGTGTACTCCGTCCCTGCCATGCGGCGCGGCCTACCGTGATGCTCACGCGACGCGCCTCTCCGCGCAGGTGAAGCTCATCTACCGTATCGGCGACGTGCCACAGCCTAGCATCTGCTTCAAGCTGCAGGTCAGCGAGGCTGCCCCGGCCCGCGGCCTCTCCGCGGGGTTCCGCCCAACGCCGGCCGATCGACGCGAGCGCAGTGCAAGATGTACGCGAAGAAGGGTTGCCGGAAGCACATGTGGGGAAGGACCTGCGACCACGTCGTCGTCCTCACGAGCACCCGCGAGGGCGTCCAGGAGGAGCGCGAGCGCGCCTTCTTCGTCCCCGGCAGCGGCGCGCGCCGCAAGCCCGCCCTCTCCCATGCCTTCGTCTGCGGCGCCTGAGGCCGAGGCGGTCGAATTCGTCCCGGGCCCTCTTCGCGGCCACTCTCACTAGCTCTAGGCCACGGCAGCTTGTGTGCGCTCCTTCTTTGAACCAGTAAACGAAACCGCTCGATGATCGGAATTCGGTTTCTATACAAACACGTGAAGCGGAGGGAACGCGGAGGGGCCCGGAGGGGATAGAAGGGAGGGCGGGTGCCGGCGCGGGGGGCGTGGTGCGCCGGGCCGCGGGGGCTGGGGTGGGGCGGGGGGCCTAGGACTCCTCCTCGGCGGCGCCCTCTTCGCCCTCGCCCTCGGGCTTGTTCTTCGCCTCGATGGCCTCCTTGTAGGCGTCCTCCTCCTCGACGGTCGGGTCGTGCGCCATCTCGTACCCCGCGTCGTCCGCCTCCTGCTGCACCGGCGGCGGCGCCGGCGGCGTGTACGTCGTCCCCGTATACTTGTGCCCGTAGCCGATGTAGATGCAGGCCGATTGCTTGCCGCGCATCGCCGCGTACGCCCCGGGCCACCGCACCGACTTGAGGAACACCGTCGCGTACTGCGGCGCGAATGCCGTCGAGACGCGCGCCGCCCACGCCGCCAGCGCGCCGATCGCTGCGCAAGGCCCGGGCCCGTTGAGCCGGCGCGGGGCGGGGGGCGCGGGGCGGAGCGGCGGACCCTCGTCGGCGCTGAGGGGCGCGAGGGGCTCGGGGACGACCTCCTCGGGCTCGGCGGCCTCCTCCTCCGCCTCCTCCTCGCCCTCCTCGCCCTCCTCCCCCTCCGGCTTCTCCTTCTTCGGCGGGTCCCACTTGCCGATGCGGCCCTGCTTCCGGATCGCCGGGTTGAAGTGGACCCAGTTCTCCAGGCTCGCCTGCTCCGCCGGCGCCGGCGGCGCCCACTCCTCGTTCAGCTTGATCTCCTTGGCTGCGCGCCGCGTCGGGGGCGTGGCAGGGCGTGGCAGGGCGGGGCGGGGGGGCGGGGCGGGCGGACCGGCCTCGTCGTCGCCGCCCTCCTCCTCGTCGCCGCCGAGGGTGTACTTGTCCTTGGGCTCGACGACCGTCGCCGCCGCGATGCGCGCGATCTGCGCCCGCAGGTACTCCGCCTCCGTCCCGTTGAACACCGGGTACGACGAGACCGGCGCCTTTAGGTCGCCGGTCAGGAATTTCTTGATCTGCCGCGCCACGTTGATCTGCTGCGGCGTGACGTTCGGGAGCAGCGTCCACGGGCCGCCCACTACCCCCGCCGCCAGTCAGCGCGCTGGCCAGAGCAGCGCAGAATGGACGGGACACGTACCATACGAGCAGACCCAGTACTGGTACTTGTTCGTGCCCTCGCCATTGCCCTCGGGGGGAACGAGGGGCTGGCCGTCCGGCCCTAGCTTGGGGCTATCGCCCTCTCCTGCGCGGCGGCCTGAGTACCCCATGAAAAAGGAGAGCAAAGGGATGAAACAAGGCACCACCCTCGGGCGCGGCCGCGGGCTCCCACTCCTTGGGCTCGGCCTCGACAACGAAGTAGTCGCCGCGCACGCCCAGGAACTTGCCGAAGAGCCGAACCTTCTTCAGCTTTCGGTTGGGATCGTCCGCAAGCTGCTTCTTGATTGAGAGCGCAAGCCTGAAGGCCTCCTCACGGCCGAAACCAACCTGCATGCGAGACTCAGCAGGCGCCGGGCGCGCCTGGCTCGCCACGCGCACCCCGCCCGCCTCGAACATCTCTGCCTCCGCCATCAGATCCGGGATCTCGCATTCGTTGACCTCTGTGGGCTCCGCGGGCTCCTCCCCTTCGCGCTCGGTCTCATGCTTCTCAGGTATTTGCCCCTACGCGGCGGCATGGCGCTTAGCACCACGTCGGCACGGCAGCTCCACAAGCGGTTCTCAAGCAGCTAACCTTGAACAACTTGAGGTTCTCCTTTGCCCGCTCCACATCCTTCGAATAGAGCACCTGGGTCTGGGGCTCCTGTACGCCCAGAAAGCTTTCGTCAGCACCCAATATGATGCTGTGGGACGCGCGCCGGCGCGCCGCTGCAGCGGGCGGCCGCAGCACCGCGACGCACCGCCGGAATGACCTCCGGTACAAAGCTAGCTTCCTTGATGGCCGCCGAGATCGTCTCAAACTGTTCTAGAGCATTCGCAGGCTGCTCGGACAGGACTTTGAGGAGGACTTCGCTAAGGTGGTCATACAGCGAAGACTTGTTGTCCACAGACTTGGAAAGGAACGCCTTCGCTTCGTCAAACTTCCTGGGATCCATGCTGGCGCCCGAAAGCGCGCTTCTTGAGTTGGCTCGCTACTCTGCCGCCGCTGCCAATTTCGGCGCGAAAGCAATGTACCCGGGAGGGTCTGGGTACAACGTTCCGCCGAAACCTTGCGGCGGCTGCCTATAGCTAGGAGCGATCGATCGGCGGGCGTCATGGCTTCGGGCGTCGTGTGTGACGGCGACGAGGCCATCGACGGCACGAACGATCTGGGCGACCTAGCCTCGGAGTTGTTCGCGGATTTGCACGAAGAAGAGCGTGAGCGGCTCGTCGTAGAGCCCGTCCCTGCGGGGGTGGAGCTCCCTCGGCGCTGCGTCGTCGGCGTCTGCTGCATGGACAAGAAGTCGCGCTCCGGTCCGATGCATCAGATCCTCAGCAGGCTCGAGAAGACGGGCGAGCTCGAGGTACGTATACGAAGTTTGCGAACTCAAGCTGGGACGCTCCGCGTCGACTAGGACGCGGCGCGTCCCCCGTAGCTAGTCCGCGAAATGACGTCGGCTCGCGCCCGCAGGTCGTTATCTTTGGGAACCAGTGCATATTGGAACGCCCAATCGAGGAATGGCCCCTGTGCGACTGCTTGATCGCCTTCGACTCGGACGGCTTCCCGCTGGAGAAAGCTATCGCATACCAGCACCTGCGAAGACCATACAGCGTGAACGATCTACCCTCCCAGCGACTGCTGCTAGATCGCCGCGAGGTCTACCGAATACTCTCGCACTGCAACCTCCTCCAGCCCAAGTGCGGCTCGGCTGCGGCCCCTGCTCGGGCCGGCGCACTCATGGGGCTGCGTCGCGCAGGCACGTGTTTGCTTCTCGGGACGGTTGGCGGGGGGAGCCATCGCCCGTCATGGACGAGGGCGATGACTGGATCGAGATCAACGGGAAGCGCATAGAGAAGCGTGCGCTGCCCCGCCGCCCTGTGGGAGACGGCTACCGACGCGCACGGCGCAGCGTTCGTGGAGAAGCCAGCAGACGCGGATGATCACAACGTGTGCATCTACTACCCGATGCGGGACGGGGGCGGCTGCCGGCAGCTCTTCCGCAAGACGCAAAACCGCTCGAGCCAGTTCTTCCCCGACCGGCACCGGTGCGCCGCCGCGGGTGCGGTGAGGGCTGCAAGGGGCGGGGTGCGGAGGGTTTGGGCGGGGGCCAGGGTGCGGCGGGAGGGGTCGTACGTGTACGAGGAGTTCGTGCGGGTGGTGGACGGGCAGGACATCAAGATCTACACGGTGGGGCCCTCGTACGCCCACGCCGAGCGCCGCAAGGCCCCCGTCATCGACGGCCTCGTCCTCCGCAACGCCCATGACAAGGAGATCCGCTTCCCCGTCCTCCTCACCCCCGCCGAGAAGGCCGCCGTCCAGCAGGCCCGCCCCCGCCCCCCGCCCCCCTCCGCATCCCGCCGCCTGCCTTCCGCCAACGCCGGCCGGCAGATCTGCGTGCGTTTCCGGCAGACGGTGTGCGGGCTCGACCTGCTCCGCGTCGAGGGCGGCGGTCTCCACATCTGCGACGTCAATGGGTTCGCGCCCCGCCCCCGCACGCCCGCCGCCCCGCCACCCCGCGGGGCTCCCCCGACGCGGGACGGCGGGGCAGGTGGAGTTTCGTGAAGGGGAGCCCTCAGTACTACGACAACTGCGCGCGCATCCTGCGCGACTACGCCCTCCGTGCCTTCCTCAAGCGCCACGCCGCCGCCGGCCCCTCCTGACCCGCCGCCCGCCGCCGAGCCCGAGGAGCTCTGCCCCCCGATTGCATAATGTGTCGAATCATTGAATCTTTCGCTGCACTCAAGCCCCCTGCGCAGCTGCCGGTGCTGAATTTTCAGCGCGCCCCGCGGCGGGAAGCGCGTGTACAGCGGGCATGTGCAGCGCTAGCTGGGCCATCGAACTCGAATTCGATCGATATCTAGTCTGCGTAACTTGTAAACGCAGCGCTAGCGGCTCAGCGGCTCGCAGCTGCAGGTTGGAAGCCAGCGATTGCGAACGAAGTCTGATCTAGCAGCGTACCCGACTGGAAGTGGAAAAAAAGAGGCATGTCCGATTCCGAAGCAGAGCGCTCAGATGGCAGCGGCGGCTCGGACGAGGAGCTAGCGCGGATCAAGAGGCGCGCGGGACCTGCCCCTCCGCCGGGATCAGACAGCGAAGGCGATGCGAGTGGCGCGAGCGATGCCGAGGACGAGCGCCGCGGCATGGCAGCTAGCAGCTCGCGATCAGCGGAGGTTGGAGACGTTGGCTCACAGCCGCAGCGCACAGGCAAGAAGAAAGGCAAGAAAGTCGACCCCGAGCAGGAGAAGCGCGATCTGCAGGCGAGACAAGAGCTCAACGCGAAGATGAAGAAGTACAGGCGCGGCGAGGAATCCAAGATCAAGGCGAGTGGCCGCCGGCGCCGCGCATCAAGCTAGCGTCGCTGATCCGTGCTCCAGGGCGTACAAGACAAGAAGCTGAAGTCGAGCTTGAGGAAAGTGGAGAAGAAGTACCGGGATGCGCTCAAGAAGTCCGCGGGGAGCGAACTGCTGCTTGCATCTGAAGCGGGGTGCGGGGCGCTGATCGCGAGGCGCCGGCGCGCGCGGGTACCGGGGCCGACGCGAGGGGCGGGGAAGGTATCTGGAGGCGGAGGGGATGGAGAAGACGTACCACTTTCGGCAGGAGCAGATCAAGGAGCACCTCGACGTCAACACGGCGAAGAAGGCGCGCCGCCCCCCCGCCCGCCCCCCGCCGCTGCCGCCGCGGCCCCGTGCGCGCCGCTCACGCCGAGCCGCGCAGATGCTGGACCTCAAGCTAGAGCAGCTCGGGCCCTACAACATCGACTTCACGCGCAACGGGCGGTGCGAGGCCGGCGCGGGGCGCGCGGGGCGCGCGGGGCTGCGCGCGGAAGCGAGCGGGCCGGGTGCAGGTACATGGTGATCGGGGGCCGGAAGGGACACCTGGCGCTGCTGGACTGGAGCCGGGGGAAGCTGGTCACGGAGCTGCAGGTGCAGGAGACCGTCCGCGACGTCCGGTCCGCCCCCGCCCCGCCCCGCCCCGCGCCCCCGCCCCCGCCCCCGCCCGCCCCCGCCGCCTCACACGCCCCCGCCAGCTTCCTGCACAACGAGACCATGTGGGCCGTCGCCCAGAAGAAGTACACGTGCGCGGGGCCGGCGGGGCGGGGAGGGGGCCTTGCGGCTCGGGGCGGGGCCTGAGGCGGGGCGCCGGGGTCGCCCTCCCTGCAGGTACATCTACGACAAGAACGGGGTGGAGGTGCACTGCCTGAAGAAGCACGAGAGCGCGAACCGCCTCGAGTTCCTCCCCTACCACTTCCTCCTCGTCTCCGCAGTCCGCCCCGCCCCGCCCCGCCCCGCGCCTCCCGCGGCGACGCCGACGGGGGTCGGGGCAGAGCCAGCGGGGCTGGCTGCGCTACCAGGACATCTCGACGGGGAAGCTGGTGGCGGAGTGGCGCACGAAGCTGGGCCCCATCGACTGCCTGCGCCAGAACCCGCGCAACGCCGTCGTCCACATGGGCCACAACAACGGCGTTGTCACCCTCTGGTCCCCCAACATGTCCGCCCCGCTCGTCAAGGCCCGCCCCCCCCCCCCCCCCCCCCCCCGCCCGCCCTCTCCCCCTCCCCCCGCGCCGGCCTCACCGGGGGGCAGGTCCTGGCGCACCGCGGCCCCGTGCGGGCCATCGCCATCGACGCCTCGGGGCAGTGCGCGGGCCCCCGGGCAGCCTGCGTCGGGGGCGGGGGCGGGGTCTGAGGCGGGGCAGGCACATGGTGAGCGCGGGGCAGGACGGGCAGGTGAAGGTCTGGGACCTCCGCACCTACCGCAACCTCCACTCCTACTTCAGGCCCGCCCGCCCGCCCGCCCCCGCCGGCCCTCCCCGCCGGCCCTCCGCGGGTGGTGGCTGAGGGGGCGGGGGCGAGCAGCCTGTCGCCGGTGGACTCGCTGGACGTCTCGCAGCGCGGCCTCCTCTCCGTCGCCCACGGGCCCCACATCGAGGCCCGCCCCCGCCCCGCGCGCCGGCCCGGGCGCGGCCGGCTCACGCGGGGCGGCAGATCTGGAAGGACGCGATCGCGACGAAGGCCAAGGCGCCGTACATGTCCGAGCTGCTGGCCGGGCGCGCCGTCCGCGGGGCGCGCTTCTGCCCGTACGAGGACGTGCTGGGGGTGGGCCACAGCGGGGGCGTGGCGACGCTGGTGGTGCCGGGGGCGGGGGAGCCGAACTACGACACCCTCGAGGCCGACCCCTTCGAGACGCGCAAGCAGCGCCGCGAGCAGGAGGTCCACCGCCTCCTCGAGAAGGCCCGCCCCGCCCCGCCCCGCCCCGCCCCGCCCCGCCGGCGCCGAGGCCCCCACAGCTGCAGCCGGAGATGATCGGGCTGGAGCCGGACGCGGTGGGGACGGTGCGGCGGTCGGCGGCAGAGGCGCACGAGCGGAAGCAGAAGCTCGCGTTCGAGGCGAACAACCCCGGGGAGCGCTTCGAGGAGCAGCGGGAGCGGCGCAAGATGAAGGGCCGCAACCGCGCCGCCCACCGCGCCAAGCTCCGCGAGGAGGCCAAGCTCAAGGACAAGCGGGTGCCCCCGCGCCTCGCCCCGCCCCGCCCGCCCCGGGGCGCCGGGCTGACGCGCGTGCGGGGGCAGGGGGCGGTGCGCTCGCACATCAACGAGGTGGAGCAGAAGCAGAAGCGGCAGGCGGCGGGGGAGAAGCGCAAGCGCGAGGGCGAGGCGGCGGCGGCGGGGGCCGGCTCGGACGGCGAGGCGCCCGCCCGCGGCTCCGCCCTCAACCGCTTCTTCCGCGCCAAGCGCTAGCCCCTTGTACATAGCCGCCCTACCCCCCGAGTCGAGTCTTCGAGCTTCTCCAAGGCTCCCGCTGGCGAGCAGCCGAGCCGCAGAACTTCGAATTCGAGCTCCGATCTGCGAGCCCCGAGCCTCGGAGTCGCCAAGCTTTTTGAGCTAGGCGATCCGGACTTCGAACACTTGATCATCATGAAACTGGAAACTGGATTCAAACGCGGCATGCACTTCAGTGCCGCAGCTGCCGTGCTCATGATCGGCGCTCACTCAGTGACTTGCGCACTGCGGCAATCATGCGCAATACGCATGCGCGGCGGGCGCCGGCTGCAGTTACCGCATGCCCGCGGCCGCAGTGCACACTGCGCGATGCGCTCGCGGCCCAGCCGCAGGCGCAGGCCGCAGCCGCGGCGCGCGCGCGCGCGCGCGCTGTTTGCGCGACCGCCCGCGCGCGCGCGGGCCGTCGCGATCGAACCCGGCCTGTGGGCCGTGGCGCGCGCGGCGCCGGCGGCCGGCAAGCGCGAAAATTGCTGCGAAAACGGAGTCGGAGCCTCTCGAACACGCACACGCAGTGTCGACACTGTCGAGCACACGACCGTTCAAGGAGCGCGCGACTGGACCGACTTTCGCGAAACGAATTCAAACGATCCCTTTTTTCCAGGGGGGTAAAGCCTCGAAAGTCACTGCAGCCCGCTTCGCCCCACCGGCGGCCACCGCGCCCTCCCTTCGAGTTCGCGCCGCGGCTGCGTTCGGCGGTGAAGTTCATCAGCTGCGCTGCAGAGAACCTGAAGGGGATCGAACGACGGCGAGTAGCGCGGCCGTTGCGGTTGTGGCCATGAGCGTCGGTTTCTCCCAGCTGTAGGCTGCTACGAAAGAGCGTCCCGGGCGAAGGCCTGCAAGATCGGCCGCAATGAGCGCGGATGTGATTGCGGCCGAAGGAGATCGATGCCGTAGGCTTCTGGAGCCGGCGGCCGCAGCGGCGGCAGCTAGCGCCGCGGCTAAAGAGTGCGGCCTCAATCCGCCAAAGCTGCTGCCTTTGCGATCGCCGCTGACGCCGGCGGGGCGCAGCGGAGCGCAGCGCACGGCAGAGGACATCGCCGCCCTGCGGCCATGGGTCTCGATCACTCCTCTGGGCGAGCCGCTGCCCCTCGCCGCCGCCACCGGCGCTGGCTCACCGCGGGCGGGGCGCGCAGGGGATGCGCTGGAGGAGGACACGGCGCTGATGGACGGCGTGTGCCGGGAGCTGACGCTGCAGAGCTGCGGGGCCCGCAGCGCCGTCTTTGTGTGCGGCGACCACGGCGACGCCTGCTTCCAAGTCCTCTCCGGTGCACCGGCCCTCGGCCGCCGTCGCCGCGCGCGCTTTGGCGGCCGCGGCTCAGGCGGCGGGGGACGCGCAGGGGCGGTGGAGGTCTCGTGGCCGGGGGCGGCGGGGGCGCCCGGGCTGAAGGAGACGCTGCAAGGCGGCTCGGCGTTCGGCGTGGCGGCGGCCCTCGAGCCGGGGCCCCGCGCTTTCTCGGCGGTGAGCGCCGCGGAGGGGACCCGCCTGCTGGTCCACCCGCACGCCGCCTGGCGCCGCGCCCGCGAGGCCAAGCGCGCCGGCGACCTCTCCCGCGTCACCGACTTCCTCGCCGTCCGCCCGCCCCCCGCCCCGCTCCCCACGCCGGCACCCGGCGGCTCACGGGCCACGGGGGCAGACGGTGCCAGGGCTGCTGGACGCAACGGGGCGGGAGCTGCGGGCGCTGGCGGGGCGGGGGCGCGGCGGCTGCTGCGGGACGGGGAGCAGCTCTACGCGGGGGCCCTCGAGGCGCGGCCCCGCGCCGCCGCCCCCGAGGACGCCGCCCTGGAGCCGCTCCTCGCGGCCGGCGCGGCGCTCGGCCCCTCCACTTCCTCCTCGACGGCGCCCTCGCCTCCACTACGCCCCGGCCCCGACACCCTCCCCGACGACCCCGCCGGGCCCTCCATCCCCGCCACCCCGCGCCTCCCGGCGAGCGCCTCACGCGCGCCGGCCCGGGCGAGGCCCTCTGGCCCCGCTGGCTCGACGCGCAGAGCGCGGCGGACCGCATCGTGCGCCGGGCGCTCGCCGCCGGCCCCGCCGTCCTCTTCACACTCGACTGCGACGCCGCCCGCGCCGGTCCCGCCCCGCCCCGCCCGCCGCGCCCCGCCGCGCTGACGGGGCGAGGCAGAGCTCGGGGCGGCGCTGGGGCGGCTGCTGCGGGCGGTGCTCGAGGCGAGCGAGCTCGCACAGTCGCAGCTCCTCGGCACGGGGCGCGACGCCGCCCCGGCCCCACCCGCGGGGTGGCGCCGGCGGCGGCGGCGGGCCCCCCGCGGGGGCGTCTCGGATGCCGCGGTCGCGGTCGTGGCGGGGGAAGGCGGGGGAGGGCGCCGTGAAGGCCCGCCTGCGCCGCGAGGCCGAGGCCGAGGCGCCCCCGGCACCGACGACGACGACGACGAGGGCGAGGAGGCCGGCCGCCGGCGCGGCGAGGCCGGCGGGGCGGCCTTCCGCGGCATGGCCGCCGCCCTCGCCCACCAGAAGAGCTTCTTCTTCCGCCCCGTCGGCCCGGCGGCCGCCGCGGGGGGCCCGGGGCCTGCTGGCGGCGGTGGAGGAGGAGGTCGGGTACTACAGCGACCTCCCGCAGGGGTGCCTCGCGGGGGCCCCGCAAGGCCGCCCGTCGCCTCGCCGAGGCGCGCTCGAGCCCGCACGCCGCCCCCGCCGAGGAGCGCCCCGCCGCCGCCGGCGCGGGGGCGCCGCAGCGCGGGGCAGGGGGCGTGGAGGCGGCCCTCGCGGAGGCCTCCCGCCGCCTCTCCGCCGTCTCCGCCGCCGCCGCGCCGACGCCCGGGCCGCCGGCCCCGCCCGCGACCCCCTCGCCTCCATCGCCGCCTCCCTCGCCGCCCGCTCCGCCCCCGCCGCGGGGGCCAGGGCCGGGCCGGAGCGGGCGCGGGGGAGGCGCTGGGGGGCTGGGGGCGCTGCTGTCGGCAACGGGGCCTCGCTCCGGGGGCAGCCTGAAGGGCCCCTCCTCCGGGGGCAGCCTCAAGGGGCCCCCCTCGGGCGGCAGCCTCAAGATCGAGGTCGGGCGGCCCCCGCTGCTCGCCGAGCCCGAGCCGCCCGCCCCGGGCCCCGCCCCGGCCCCGCCCCCGCTCCTCCGCGCCTCCTCCACCCTCGCCGTCCCCTCCACCCCCAGCGTGCGTCCCCCGGCCCCGCTCCGGCCCCGCCCCCCGCCCACGGGTGCGCAGGGGTACGTGTCGGAGGACGGGGGGCGGGGGGGCCTGGAGAGGCGGGCGCAGAGCTTCAGCCTGCACCGGATGAGCTTCAAAGCCGCGCGGCGGCTCGCCGAGCGGACCTCAGGGCGGGCCCCCGCGTCCGCCCCCAGCCTCGCCCACGGCGCCGCGTCGTGCGCTCCGCCCTCCTCCCCGGCCCCACCGCGGCGCTGAGCGCCGGCAGGGACGTCGAGGCGGCGGCGGCGGCGAGGCGGCGGCGGCGGGGCCGCCGGGGGCGCTGCTGGAGGGGGCGCGGGGCACGCGCGTCGCCGGCCCCGACCTCGCCGCCCTCTCCCGGGGGCCGGGGGCGGCGGCCTCGCCTTCCTCGCCGGCCGCTCGGGCTCCCTGGCCGCCCTGCCCCCGCTCGAGCGCCCCGCGAGCCCCGCCCTCGGCGCGAGTCGCCCCTCGCGCGCGCCGAGAGCGGCTCCCCCGCGGGGACGCCGCCGGGGCGCCCGTGGGGGGCGCGCGGCTCCCCGCCCGGCCTCGCCCCGCTGGAGGTCTCGGAGGGCCGGGGAGCCCCGCCTCGGGGGGCACCCCGAGCCCCGGCACCCCCGGGGCCCGCCCCGCCGCCCTCCTCCCGCTCCCCACCCGCCGCCCCTCCGGCCTCGACCCCGCCTCGACGCCCCCGGGCGAGCGCTCCGCCCGCTTTAAAAGGGCCCTCTCCGCCCTCCGCACATCCTTCCGTGCCCCGCCCGCCCCGGCCCGCGAGTCCTCGCTCTCCCCCAGCGCCGCCCCGGCCCTCGCCGCCGAGTGACCGCGCTGCGCATGCCGCCGGGCCACGGCGCCCCTTTCCATTTCACGCTGCCGCGACCAGCGCTTTTCTTATGCTTTCGCTCGGATATCCATCGCGCCTCTAGATCTAGAAGCTTCTTTGACTCGCGGCGCAGGCTCCTGATCTTATGTATTGGGTTCATATTATTCTAGCTAGCGTGTGTGTGCGTGTGTGTAATTTCCTGCTCTCTGGCGCCGCGCTCCGCAGCCGCACGCGTGCCCCAATGCGACGAGGAGGCGACGGGCTCCAAGGCTCCGCGCGCGGGTCGGGCGGACGGGACGGGACGGGGCGGGGCGGGGCGGGGTGCTACTGGGCCTTGAAGCCGTAGAAGCCGCCGTCGAGGCGGCGCTTGGAGCCGATGGCGAGGGAGAGGTACATCTGCTCCTCCGGCGTCGGCTTGAACGTCCGCCGGTCCGCCACCGTCCGGAACAGCGGCTGCGCGCACGTCGGCCCCGCCCAGCTGCAGCGCGGCCGCGGGGGCGGCGGGGGCGGCGGCAGGGGCGGTCCCAGGCGGCGCACCGTGTCGTCGACCGGCTCGCCGTCGCCGGGCGCGGGGGAGCGCGGCTGCGGCTCCGGGGGCGGCTTCAGCGCGAAGTTCGGGCGCGTCGTGTCCACCGCGTGCGCCTTGGTCGCCGGCGAGATCTTCCAGCCTGCGCCGGCGCGTGAGCCCCCGCCGGCGGCCTTGGGCGTGCGGCCGCCGCGCGCTGCCGCACCAGGCGGTACAGCAGTCCTGCGCGGGGCGTCAGCTCCGTGTACCAGCGCGCTGGCGTGCGAAGCAGGTCGACGACTCACTTGAGCCATGACGTGTCCCTCCCGTGAAGAATCTCGTGCATGTGGCGCTCCTTGCCGACTCCGACCTGGCATGGCTGAGCTCGAGGCCGGCGCCGGCGAAACACAAGAGGGGGGCCGGGGACTGACCTTGTAATCCGAGTACGTCTGGTTCTCGTAGTGCGGCATCGTCGATGTGCTAGCTGGCTAAAGCCGCCGCTCGCAGCGAGTATCCCCGAACCGCGCAAACGTTTGCTGCGCGCGGCCGCGGATCAGTCGAGCTCCCGGCGGAGCAGTCGAGCCTCCTTTCACATCGTTAAGAAGGCTCGATGAGCTTTCTAGGACGGGTGTCTATATCTGGCTCTCTCTCCCGGCGCTACGCACACAGAGAGGTTGTCTCGTGCGCGTGTACCGATGACGCTATTCTGATTGCCAGAAGCCGCTCTTCGAGGCTAGGAAGCAAGTGGGTAGGAATAGTGTACTCCCGTTTCTCTCTTTCCCCTGCGAACGCAGGAAATTCTGCAAAATTCGATTCTGAATTGACAAGCGCTAGCTCCCGCGCGCCTGGGCGGCGGGTACGGCTGAGAGCGCCCCGCAGGCTAGCTAGAGCTTCTTGGAGCTGGGGAGGAGGGCCTTCTTGATTTCGAGGCCGATGGCCTGCCCCAGGGGCGGCGGCACGGCATTGCCGATCTGCGGGGCGTGAGGGCGCGGGGCGGGCGGGGGCGGGCCGGGGGCGGGCCTGGCGGTACTTGTCGCCGACGGCGCCGGCGAAGCGGAAGCAGTCGGGGAAGCCCTGGGCGCGGGCGCACTCGCGGACGGAGATGATGCGGTCCTGGGTGGGGTGGAGGGCGAGGCCGGCCTTGGCGAGCGGGTTCGGCTCCGTCGTGATGGTCGAGAACTGGCCCTCGGGGTCCAGCCGCCCGTACAGCCCCGCCCACGCGTTGTGCCGCGCCGCCGTGTTCTGCGCCCCGCCCCCGCCCCTCAGCGGCGCGCGGCGCGGCGCGCGGGGGCGCGGGGCGCACGGGGAGGCAGAAGGGGATGAGGTCGTCGGTCTTGCCGTCGGAGAGGATCACCTGCGGGGCGTCAGGCCGGGGCGCGGGGCGCGCGGGGCGGGGCGCGGGGGCGGGGCGGGCCTTGATGTCGGGGAGGTCGCGCCAGTCGGCCCCGCGGCGCTTCGGGATGCGCTGGATGCGCACCACGACGATCTCGTCCCGGATCGCCTTCACCACGTGCTCGTAGAGCAGCGCGGGGGCCGCCCCCGCGCGCATGCGCCGCTGGTAGTCGTTGACGAGGGCGGCGGCGTAGGGCAGCTCGACCTCGGCCGCGCCGAGGCGCACGGGCGGCAGGTCCTCGATCGCGTCCCGCACCGTCACCGCCCGCAGCGGCGCCGACTCCGTCCGCCGCACCGCCACGAACCGCAACGCGCTCCCGTCGTACATCCGCAGGTTCATCGCGATCTGCGCCGCCCCGCTCGCCCCGGCGGCGGGGGAGGGGCGGGGGCGGCGCGCGGGCCTGGGAGTCGGCGCGGGGGAAGACGTGGAGGGGCTCGGGGAAGGCGGGCAGGCGCTCGCCCGGGAGGGCGGCGAGGATGAAGAGGCGGCGGCGCGACTGGGGCACGCCGTAGCTGCCGGCCTGGAGGATGCCGAAGCGGCACTGGTAGCCCATCGCCGTGAGGGTGCGGAGGCAGAGCTTCAGGACGGCCCCCTTGTACTTGTCCACGAAGGTCTTCACGTTCTCCAGCAGGAAGAAGCGCGGCCGGTAGAAGTCGCAGAACGAGAGGTACGAGACCACCAGCGAGTTCAGCAGCGCCGCCCGCTCCCGCTCCGCGAACCGGTTCATCCCGCTATACCCCTGGCACGGGGGCCCCCCGATGAGCATCCCCACCTGCCGCCGGCCGTCAGCGTCGAGGGAAGGCGGAGGGGCGGGGCGGGGCGCGCCTCGCCCTTCTTGGGGAAGCGCGGGTCGGCCTGGCCGTTCATCGCCTTCATGAGGAGCTCTGCGGGGCGGTGAGGGGGGCGGGGCGGGGCTGCGGCGGGGCGGGGCGCGCCGTTGCAGTCCTCGGTGAAGGTGGCGGCGGCGGGGTGGTTGGTGCGGAAGGCGGCGAGGGCCTGCTCGCTCATGTCCACCGCCCACTTGGTCTCGATGACCCCCGCCTGCTCGAGGCCCCACGAGAGGCCCCCGCACCCCGCGAAGATGTCCATCGCCGCCAGCCGCGCGGGGGCAGCGGCCTCCTTCGCCTCCGCGCGCGCCTCCTTCTCCTTCCCCTTGCCCTTGCCCTTGCCGGCCCCCTGCGCCTCGCCACCGGGGGCGGCGGGGAGGGGCCGGGAGGTCTTGACGCCGGCGGGGACGGGCCCGAACTTCTTCGCCTTGGGGTCGTACGCCTGCTCGTAGTAGAAGCGGTCCTCCCCGCTGCGCCGGCTCAGGCCGGGCGGGCGGGGACGGGGCGGGGCGGGGCCCGGGGCGCACGCGAGGAAGGCGTCGAGGTCGAAGATCTCGGCGTCCTTGCGGGCCACCATGCAGGAGCCCCGTAGGTGCTCCACCCCCACCGTCGCCTCCTCCCCGCTCCAGAAGAGCAGCTGCCGCCCGTCAGCAACGCCGGGCGGCCGGGCGGGCGGCGGGCGGGCGGGCGGGCGGGGCGGTGCGGACGCGGAAGGGGGAGGAGTAGGCGAGGGCGCGCTCCTCGTGGGTGTTCTCGGGGCGGTAGAAGAGGCGCACGCGCAGCTCGCCCTCCTCCCCCGCCCCCTGCGCCCCGTCACCCGCGCCCCGCACCGGGGAGGCGGGGGGGCGGGGGGGCGGGGCGGACGCGGTGGAAGGCGAGGATCTGGGCGACGACGAAGGGCGGGGCGCAGCCGGCGGAGCCCTTGATGAACTGAGACTTGCGGCCGCCGTACTGCACCCGGTGGCTCGTGTCCGGCACCTCCAGCGCCCGCGGGTACTCGAACGCGTGCGCGTCCGGGTGCAGGTAGCAGCAGTCCCCCACCGAAAAGGCCGTCCTGCGCCGGCGTGGGCCCCCGAGGGGGCGGGGGGCGGGGGGCGGGCACGTCTCGAGGGCGTCGGCGCGGTGGTCCCACCGGGTGACCATGATGCGGGAGTACTGGCGGGCGCCCTTGGCCTTCTTATCGGCCGGCAGCGCGTCCTCGTCGTCCCAGTCCACCTGCAGCTCCCCGCTCTTCCGCAGCGCCTGCATCGCGCTCGTCCTGCCCCGCCTCAGCCGCCGCCCCGTGCGCGGAGGGAGGCGGGCGCCGCACTGGACGCAGAAGGCGTGCGCGGAGGCGGCCGTCGCCGGCGGCTTCTCCGTCGGCAGGTCCGTGAAGCAGGGCGTGAAGGGGCGGTACATCCTGCCGCCCGCCGCGTCGGCGCGGCCGGCGCCTCTCGCTTCAGCGGGGCGCACTTGGACATGAAGAAGACGGAGGGCTCCTCGCGGGCGGTGCCGGCGGCGCCGGTGACGCTCTCGACGCCCTCGGGCTCCTCGCCGACGCGCACCTCGGCGGGCCCCGCGATGCAGCTCAGCGAGTTCTCGCTCCAGTGCGTGGAGAGGAAGAGGACGCGGGGGTCGCTGCCCCCCTCCGTGGGCCCCGCGCCAGGGCGGGGCGGGGCGGGGCGGGGCGGGCGGACGAGAAGTCGCCGAGGATGGTGTCGACGCCGCGGTAGAGCCACTGGACGAAGGCGAACTTGTCCCGCGCGCCCTCCGCCGAGCGCCCCTCCCAGAGCGCCGCCACCCGCCCGATGTAGTCCGGCACCTTCTCCGCCCCCTCCCGCAGCGGCACCTCCCCCTCCGCCGGCTTGAAGCGCAGGTACGTCTCCTGCGGGCGCACCAGCACGCCCCCGACCCGCGCCGCCCTGCCCGGGCATCAGCACCGCTGGCCCCCGGGGCCCGCGGGGAAGGCGGGGGCGCACGAGTAGTACGTGCGGCCGTCGACGGTCCCCAGGGGCTCGCCCTCCCAGCGGATGGTGGAGCCCTCGCGGACCCGCCCCGTGCTCGGCGCCTCCCCCCGCTGCCGCCCCCTCAGCGCCTCGCCGACCCCGCGGGGGCCCGGGGCGCGCACGCCGGCGTTGGAGCGGGTCTTGGGGGCCTGCGCGGGCTTCTCCTCCTCCTCCTCCTCGTCCTCCTCCTCGCGGTCCTCGGGGGCGCGCACTGCGTCGGGGTCGACCTCGGCCTGCCCGCCCCCCGGCCCGGCGCCGTCGGCGGGCAGGTTGAGGGTCTGGGAGGTGAAGATGGTGTCGTTCCAGATAGCGCCGACGAGGGGCGTGACGGTGGCCTTGGTGGGCCCCTTGGCGACCTTGGCGCCCCGCGGCATGCGCAGGCCGCCGCGCCGCAGGAGGCCCGGCTGCGTGCGCGCCAGCTCGCGGAGCGCCCGGTAGCGCTCGACGAGGCGCGCGGAGGGCCCGGCCGCCTCCCGCTCCCGGATCTTGGTGCGCAGGGCGGCGACGAAGGAGCAGGAGCGGAGGAAGTTGAGGTCGCTCGAGCCGAACGTCACCTGCACGAGCTCCACCAGCTTCTCGATCATGCGCAGGATGAAGACCCCCGCCTGCACGATCGCCGCCGCCACCTTCTCCGGCTTCTTCCCGCTGCGGCGGCCTCAGGGGCGGGGCGGGGCCCGGGGCGGGGCGGGCGGGGGTGGCGGGCATGAAGTGCGGGGAGGAGATGGGCTCCTTGGCAATCTCCCGCACGATCTCGTCGAAGCTGCGCCGCCTCTCGCGCGCGGCGCGGCCGGGGCGGCGCGGGGGCGCGGGGCGGACCTGACTTTGGAGGCGCGGGACTCCTCGCGGAGGCGGGCGATGATGCGCCATGCGAGGTTGCGCTTGCGGAGGACGGGCCCGAAGAAGTCGGAGTACTCGAGGGCGGGGCTCTCGAGCGCGTACTCGGCGCAGCCCGTGCGGAGCACGAGGGCGGGGACGGCGTCCGCCTCCACCGAGATGATGTCGAAGTAGAGCTCCGTCACGGGGCCCAGGTACACCCGCCGCCCGCTCCCCTCCACCAGCCCCGCACCCGCCCCCTCCTCCTCCCCGGCCCGCCTCCCCGCCGACGCCCCCGCGCTCGAGCCGGCCGCCCCCGAACTCGAGCCCGCGGCCGAGCTGGAGCCCGCGGCCGAGCTGGAGCCCGCGGCCGAGCTGGAGCCCGCGGCCGAGCTGGAGCCCGCGGCCGAGCTGGAGCCCGCGGCCGAGCTGGAACCCGCCGCCGAGCTGGAACCCCCGGCCGAGCTGGAACCCGCGGCGCCGCTCGATCCTGCCGCAGAGCTGGATCCTGCGGCCGAGCTCGATCCTGCTGCAGAGCTGGAGCCGGCAGCGGCGCCAGAGCTGGAGCCGGGGGCGCTGCTGGAGCCGGCGGCGGCGGGGCCGGGGGAGGGGCCGGCGCGGGCGGCGCGCTGGGCCGACTCCTTGCGGTCCCACTGCGCGGGGGCCATGGCGAAGCCGGAGGCGTAGATCTCGACGAGGGCGGGGGCGTCGTCGTCGAGGAAGAGGGCCTCGAGGGGCACCATCGAGAAGTCGGCGTCGTACACCGCGAACTCGTCCAGGTGCCGCCGCGGCAGCTGCATCCCCTCGAACCCCTCCTCCCCCGCATCCTCCCCCTTCTTACCGCCCCTCCGCCCCTTCTTGCCGCCACCCTCGGCCTCGGCGGCGGCGGCGGCGGCGGCGGCGCGGGCGGCGGCGGCGGCGTCGGCGGCGGCGGCACGGGCGGCGGCGAGGGCGGCGAGGGCGCCAAAGTCGATCTCCTCGCCGGGCAGCTGCGCGTCCTCGGGGAACTCGGTCTCCGCGGGCACGTACACGACCTCCTCGTCCGGGTACCGCCCCATCACCGCCTCCTCCTCCCGCTGCCGCTGCTCCACCGCCTCTGCCCCCGCTCGCCCCGTCACCCGCCGGCACCCGCGCGGTCCGGTGCGCATGTGCGCACTCTGGGCGTCCTTGGACATGCGGAGGCCGGCGGAGCGGGAGAGCTCGCCCGTAGCGAGCAGCTGCTTGTGCTTCGCCTCGAGCTTGGCGGCGAAGGGGGTCTTGCAGAAGAGCGCGCCGGCCTCGGCGGCCGCCGCCCCCGCCGCCGCCTTGCGCTTCTTCTTGGAGGCCGCGTGCGCGCCGCCGCCCTGCTCCTCCAGCTTCTCCCGCGTGCTCGCGTCCAGGCCCTCCAGCTGCAGCCCGGCGCTCGGCGCGGCGCGGCGGCGAGCCCGGCGGGGCGCGGCGGGCGGGCGGGGGCACCTGGTGGAGGACGAACTGAGCGTTGGCGACGAGGTAGGCCTCCGTCACGGGCCGCTCCGGCGTCCGCTGCGCCACCTGCGCCGCCTCAGCCGCGCCCCGGGGCCGCGCGGCGGGGCGGAGGGGCGGGCCTTGTCGAGGACGAGCTCGTAGGGGGCGGCCATGTTCTCGCGGAGGGCGCAGAAGAGGGCGTGCACGGCGGCGGCCTTCTCGCGGACGGGCTTGGCGAGCGCCTCGTACTCCTTGGCGGGGTGCACGAGGCGGTAGAAGGCGAGCTCGGTGCGGACCCAGACGATGGGCCCCGCCTCCTCCTCGCCCCGCCGCCGCTCGGGGAACTCGAGGCACCACTGGACGAGGGGGAAGCTGCAGACGACGCGCACGCCGGGCTCCAGGGCCGGCGAGGGGTCCCCGAGGCGCTTGACGACGCCGCTGAAGTAGAGCGTCTCCTCCGCCTCCTCCTCGATCGCCTCCACGCGCACGCCCTGCCGCCCCCCGCCTCGCGCCCAGCCGGCCGGCTGCGCGCGGGGCGGGGAGGGCGGACGGAGCCGTCGGAGCGGAAGATGGCGTAGTCGGTGAGGCAGCGCTCGGGGGCCTCCTTGCCGGAGCGGAAGAAGGCCTCCTCCTCGGCCTCCGAGCCCCGCGTCTCCTCCATCGCCTCGATCTCGTTCGAGTCGTTCTTCTTGCGGATCCCCTCGCACCGCACCACCGCCGCCAGCTCCGCCTCCGTCACCGTCAGCAGCATCTCTGCCCCGCCGGGGGCTCCGCGTCGGCCCCCGCCCGCCCCCCCTCGCCCCCCAGGCGGCGCACCGCCCTTGTAGTTCGGGATCCGGATCTTCTCCTCGTCCACGGGCTTTGCCGTCTTGCCCGCCTTCCGCTTCTTCTGGCCGGCCCCATCATCCCCTTCCTGGCCGTTTTTCGAGCCCTCTCCCTCGTCGCTACCCTTGTCATTCGCCTTCTCCTCCTCCGCTTCCTTCTTCGCCGCCTTCTCCTTAACTCCTTTCTTCCGTTTGGGCTTGCTTTCCTCTTCGTCTGCGCGACGCGGGGATCGCTGTCGCCCAGGGCGACGAGGTCCGGGCGCTCGCGCACCGCTCTGGGCCTTCTTCTCTTCCTTTTCCGACCCCTTCTTCTGCTTGCCGCGCTTGCCGGCGGCCTTCCCGTTCACGTCCTTCCCGTTCACCGGGCGTTCGAGATCCTCGGCGCCTGCCCGCGTTTCAGCGCTTATACGCAACCGCTGGCGCGGATGCGCGGATGCTTTAGGCGATTGCACACACCCGCACCGCTGTCCGAATCGTCCGACGCGTCCGCATCCTTCATCGGTTTCTGCGCGTCCCCAGTTCGAAGCGCGGCCGGCGAGCGACAAAGCGCGGTACCTTTGGTGCGGCGGAGCGAAGAGGGCGCTTGGCGGGCTCCGGCGGCCCTGCAGGCGCGCGTGAGGCCGGGTTTGGCGGCCGAGCGAACGTGCATCCCGCAGCGCACCCTCCTTCGCGGGAGCGCTTCGTCTCGCCTTCTTAGGGACGCGCTCCTCGCTGCCACTGTCTTTCGCCATCGGGGACGGCCTGTCCGCCTGAAACCGCGCAAGCTGAGCCTGCGGCTGTGCGGCGACAGGCCGACAGCGCAAATGAGGAGCCGAAACTCCTGAACACTGGCCGAAAGCGCCCAGGAGCACGGCGCGATTCCCGCGCGAAGAACGGGGGGATACCGCGAAGCAAACCCTCGAACGGCATTGGCACCAGCATGCCAGAGGGCGGGCCGGCGATTTGCTAGAAAGTCGTAGCTAGAACACGGTGATCGCCCCCGCCCTCCAAGATGCCGGATGGAGAGGCAGAGCCGTCGCCCTCTGGCGCGACAACCGCCGGTGGTACTAGCTATCGGGAGAGCGGAGCGCGGACGCAGCGGGATAGAAGTCAGTTCCGCGTCCACGTGCTGATGCCGCGCCCAGTCAGCCGGTGCGCCCGTGGGCCCTGTCAAACCGCCGCCGGCTGAGCGCGCGTGCGCAGAT
>QPMI01000324.1:0-55682 GCA_004431415.1 Cyanophora paradoxa | reverse complement strand
TGACTTGCTGTTGGGTGGGTCCTCTGCCTAAGGCTAGCACCTTGTGCATATTCCCCCAGAGAGATTTGGGGGGAACATGCACAAGGCGCTAGCCTTAGGCAGGTGCACCCTGCCCAGCAGAGGCCCTGTACGAGGCTCTGCCCTTCCAAG
Organism: Cyanophora paradoxa; assembly: GCA_004431415.1. Classification (NCBI taxonomy): domain Eukaryota; class Glaucocystophyceae; order Cyanophorales; family Cyanophoraceae; genus Cyanophora; species Cyanophora paradoxa. Next base: position 55,532 of record QPMI01000324.1, on the reverse strand, counting down.
TGGGATCCCTGCCGAGTGTTTGGGGACTTGAATGTTTCCGGGGTTCACTCCTTCTTAGCCCTGGTCAGTTTGAATTCCCGTCGGGCCCACAAAAGCAAGGTCAGGTGCACACAAAACCTTTCCAGGGGGAACATGCACAAGGCGCTAGCCTTAGGCAGGTGCACCCTGCCCAGCAGAGGCCCTGTACGAGGCTCTGCCCTTCCAAGTGGGATCCCTGCCGAGTGTTTGGGGACTTGAATGTTTCCTGGGTTCACTCCTCTTAGCCCTGGTCAGTTTGAATTCCCGTTGGGCCCACAAAAGCAAGGTCAGGTGCACACAAAACCTTTCCAGGGGGAACATGCACAAGGCGCTAGCCTTAGGCAGGTGCACCCTGCCCAGCAGTGGCCCTCTAAGAGGCTCTGCCCATCCAAGTGGGATCCCTGCCGAGTGTTTGGGGACTTGAATGTTTCCTGGGTTCACTCCCTCTTAGCCCTGGTCAGTTTGAATTCCCGTCGGGCCCACAAAAGCAAGGTCAGGTGCACACAAAACCTTTCCAGGGGGAACATGCACAAGGTGCTAGCCTTAGGCAGGTGCACCCTGCCCAGCAGAGGCCTGTAAGAGGCTCTGCCCTCCAAGTGGGATCCCTGCCGAGTGTTTGGGGACTTGAATGTTTCCTGGGTTCACTCCTCTTAGCCCTGGTCAGTTTGAATTCCCGTGGGCCCACAAAGCAAGGTCAGGTGCACACAAAACCTTTCCAGGGGGACCATGCACAAGGCGCTAGCCTTAGGCAGGTGCACCCTGCCCAGCAGAGGCCCTGTACAAGGCTCTGCCCTTCCAAGTGGGATCCCTGCCGAGTGTTTGGGGACTTGAATGTTTCCCTGGTTCACTCCCTCTTAGCCCTGGTCAGTTTGAATTCCCGTGGGCCCACAAAAGCAAGGTCAGGTGCACACAAAACCTTTCCAGGGGGAACATGCACAAGGCGCTAGCCTTAGGCAGGTGCACCCTGCCCAGCAGAGGCCCTGTACGAGGCTCTGCCCTTCCAAGTGGGATCCCTGCCGAGTGTTTGGGGACTTGAATGTTTCCTGGGTTCACTCCTCTTAGCCCTGGTCAGTTTGAATTCCCGTCGGGCCCACAAAAGCAAGGTCAGGTGCACACAAAACCTTTCCAGGGGGAACATGCACAAGGCGCTAGCCTTAGGCAGGTGCACCCTGCCCAGCAGAGGCCCTGTAAGAGGCTCTGCCCTTCCAAGTGGGATCCCTGCCGAGTGTTTGGGGACTTGAATGTTTCCTGGGTTCACTCCTCTTAGCCCTGGTCAGTTTGAATTCCCGTCGGGCCCACAAAAGCAAGGTCAGGTGCACACAAAACTTTCCAGGGGGAACATGCACAAGGCGCTAGCCTTAGGCAGGTGCACCCTGCCCAGCAGAGGCCCTGTAAGAGGCTCTGCCCTTCCAAGTGGGATCCCTGCCGAGTGTTTGGGGACTTGAATGTTTCCTGGGTTCACTCCTCTTAGCCCTGGTCAGTTTGAATTCCCGTTGGGCCCACAAAAGCAAGGTCAGGTGCACACAAAACCTTTCCAGGGGGAACATGCACAAGGCGCTAGCCTTAGGCAGGTGCACCCTGCCCAGCAGAGGCCCTGTACGAGGCTCTGCCCTTCCAAGTGGGATCCCTGCCGAGTGTTTGGGGACTTGAATGTTTCCCTGGTTCACTCCCTCTTAGCCCTGGTCAGTTTGAATTCCCGTTGGGCCCACAAAAGCAAGGTCAGGTGCACACAAAACCTTTCCAGGGGGAACATGCACAAGGCGCTAGCCTTAGGCAGGTGCACCCTGCCCAGCAGAGGCCCTGTACGAGGCTCTGCCCTTCCAAGTGGGATCCCTGCCGAGTGTTTGGGGACTTGAATGTTTCCTGGGTTCACTCCTCTTAGCCCTGGTCAGTTTGAATTCCCGTCGGGCCCACAAAAGCAAGGTCAGGTGCACACAAAACCTTTCCAGGGGGAACATGCACAAGGCGCTAGCCTTAGGCAGGTGCACCCTGCCCAGCAGAGGCCCTGTACGAGGCTCTGCCTTCCAAGTGGGATCCCTGCCGAGTGTTTGGGGACTTGAATGTTTCCTGGGTTCACTCCTCTTAGCCCTGGTCAGTTTGAATTCCCGTCGGGCCCACAAAAGCAAGGTCAGGTGCACACAAAACCTTTCCAGGGGGAACATGCACAAGGCGCTAGCCTTAGGCAGGTGCACCCTGCCCAGCAGAGGCCCTGTACGAGGCTCTGCCCTTCCAAGTGGGATCCCTGCCGAGTGTTTGGGGACTTGAATGTTTCCTGGGTTCACTCCCTCTTAGCCCTGGTCAGTTTGAATTCCCGTTGGGCCCACAAAAGCAAGGTCAGGTGCACACAAAACCTTTCCAGGGGGAACATGCACAAGGCGCTAGCCTTAGGCAGGTGCACCCTGCCCAGCAGAGGCCCTGTAAGAGGCTCTGCCCTTCCAAGTGGGATCCCTGCCGAGTGTTTGGGGACTTGAATGTTTCCCTGGTTCACTCCCTCTTAGCCCTGGTCAGTTTGAATTCCCGTCGGGCCCACAAAGCAAGGTCAGGTGCACACAAAACCTTTCCAGGGGAACATGCACAAGGCGCTAGCCTTAGGCAGGTGCACCCTGCCCAGCAGAGGCCCTGTAAGAGGCTCTGCCCTTCCAAGTGGGATCCCTGCCGAGTGTTTGGGGACTTGAATGTTTCCTGGGTTCACTCCTCTTAGCCTGGTCAGTTTGAATTCCCGTCGGGCCCACAAAGCAAGGTCAGGTGCACACAAACCTTTCCAGGGGAACATGCACAAGGCGCTAGCCTTAGGCAGGTGCACCCTGCCCAGCAGAGGCCCTGTACGAGGCTCTGCCCTTCCAAGTGGGATCCCTCCGAGTGTTTGGGGACTTGAATGTTTCCCTGGTTCACTCCCTCTTAGCCCTGGTCAGTTTGAATTCCCGTCGGGCCCACAAAGCAAGGTCAGGTGCACACAAAACCTTTCCAGGGGGAACATGCACAAGGCGCTAGCCTTAGGCAGGTGCACCCTGCCCAGCAGTGGCCCTCTAAGAGGCTCTGCCCATCCAAGTGGGATCCCTGCCGAGTGTTTGGGGACTTGAATGTTTCCTGGGTTCACTCCTTCTTAGCCCTGGTCAGTTTGAATTCCCGTCGGGCCCACAAAAGCAAGGTCAGGTGCACACAAAACCTTTCCAGGGGAACATGCACAAGGCGCTAGCCTTAGGCAGGTGCACCCTGCCCAGCAGAGGCCCTGTAAGAGGCTCTGCCCTTCCAAGTGGGATCCCTGCCGAGTGTTTGGGGACTTGAATGTTTCCTGGGTTCACTCCTCTTAGCCCTGGTCAGTTTGAATTCCCGTTGGGCCCACAAAAGCAAGGTCAGGTGCACACAAAACCTTTCCAGGGGGAACATGCACAAGGCGCTAGCCTTAGGCAGGTGCACCCTGCCCAGCAGAGGCCCTTAAGAGGCTCTGCCCTTCCAAGTGGGATCCCTGCCGAGTGTTTGGGGACTTGAATGTTTCCTGGGTTCACTCCCTCTTAGCCCTGGTCAGTTTGAATTCCCGTCGGGCCCACAAAGCAAGGTCAGGTGCACACAAACCTTTCCAGGGGGAACATGCACAAGGCGCTAGCCTTAGGCAGGTGCACCCTGCCCAGCAGAGGCCCTGTACGAGGCTCTGCCCTTCCAAGTGGGATCCCTGCCGAGTGTTTGGGGACTTGAATGTTTCCTGGGTTCACTCCCTCTTAGCCCTGGTCAGTTTGAATTCCCGTCGGGCCCACAAAAGCAAGGTCAGGTGCACACAAAACCTTTCCAGGGGGAACATGCACAAGGCGCTAGCCTTAGGCAGGTGCACCCTGCCCAGCAGAGGCCCTGTAAGAGGCTCTGCCCTTCCAAGTGGGATCCCTGCCGAGTGTTTGGGGACTTGAATGTTTCCTGGGTTCACTCCCTCTTAGCCCTGGTCAGTTTGAATTCCCGTTGGGCCCACAACAGCGAGGTCAGGTGCACACAAAACCTTTCTAGGGGGAACATGCACAAGGCGCTAGCCTTAGGCAGGTGCACCCTGCCCAGCAGAGGCCCTGTAAGAGGCTCTGCCCTTCCAAGTGGGATCCCTGCCGAGTGTTTGGGGACTTGAATGTTTCCTGGTTCACTCCTCTTAGCCCTGGTCAGTTTGAATTCCCGTTGGGCCCACAAAAGCAAGGTCAGGTGCACACAAAACCTTTCCAGGGGGAACATGCACAAGGCGCTAGCCTTAGGCAGGTGCACCCTGCCCAGCAGAGGCCCTGTAAGAGGCTCTGCCCTTCCAAGTGGGATCCCTGCCAAGTGTTTGGGGACTTGAATGTTTCCCGGGTTCACTCCCTCTTAGCCCTGGTCAGTTTGAATTCCCGTCTGGCCCACAAAAGCAAGGTCAGGTGCACACAAAACCTTTCCAGGGGGAACATGCACAAGGTGCTAGCCTTAGGCAGGTGCACCCTGCCCAGCAGTGGCCCTCTAAGAGGCTCTGCCCATCCAAGTGGGATCCCTGCCGAGTGTTTGGGGACTTGAATGTTTCCTGGGTTCACTCCTTCTTAGCCCTGGTCAGTTTGAATTCCCGTCGGGCCCACAAAAGCAAGGTCAGGTGCACACAAAACCTTTCCAGGGGGAACATGCACAAGGCGCTAGCCTTAGGCAGGTGCACCCTGCCCAGCAGAGGCCCTGTAGAGGCTCTGCCCTTCCAAGTGGGATCCCTGCCGAGTGTTTGGGGACTTGAATGTTTCCTGGGTTCACTCCTCTTAGCCCTGGTCAGTTTGAATTCCCGTCGGGCCCACAAAGCAAGGTCAGGTGCACACAAAACTTTCCAGGGGAACATGCACAAGGCGCTAGCCTTAGGCAGGTGCACCCTGCCCAGCAGAGGCCCTGTAGAGGCTCTGCCCTTCCAAGTGGGATCCCTGCCGAGTGTTTGGGGACTTGAATGTTTCCTGGTTCACTCCTCTTAGCCCTGGTCAGTTTGAATTCCCGTCGGGCCCACAAAGCAAGGTCAGGTGCACACAAAACCTTTCCAGGGGAACATGCACAAGGCGCTAGCCTTAGGCAGGTGCACCCTGCCCAGCAGAGGCCCTGTAAGAGGCTCTGCCCTTCCAAGTGGGATCCCTGCCGAGTGTTTGGGGACTTGAATGTTTCCTGGGTTCACTCCCTCTTAGCCCTGGTCAGTTTGAATTCCCGTCGGGCCCACAAAGCAAGGTCAGGTGCACACAAAACCTTTCCAGGGGAACATGCACAAGGCGCTAGCCTTAGGCAGGTGCACCCTGCCCAGCAGAGGCCCTTAAGAGGCTCTGCCCTTCCAAGTGGGATCCCGCCGAGTGTTTGGGGACTTGAATGTTTCCTGGGTTCACTCCTCTTAGCCCTGGTCAGTTTGAATTCCCGTGGGCCCACAAAGCAAGGTCAGGTGCACACAAAACCTTTCCAGGGGAACATGCACAAGGCGCTAGCCTTAGGCAGGTGCACCCTGCCCAGCAGAGGCCCTTAAGAGGCTCTGCCCTTCCAAGTGGGATCCCTGCCGAGTGTTTGGGGACTTGAATGTTTCCTGGGTTCACTCCTCTTAGCCCTGGTCAGTTTGAATTCCCGTCGGGCCCACAAAGCAAGGTCAGGTGCACACAAAACCTTTCCAGGGGAACATGCACAAGGCGCTAGCCTTAGGCAGGTGCACCCTGCCCAGCAGAGGCCCTGTAAGAGGCTCTGCCCTTCCAAGTGGGATCCCTGCGAGTGTTTGGGGACTTGAATGTTTCCTGGGTTCACTCCTCTTAGCCCTGGTCAGTTTGAATTCCCGTCGGGCCCACAAAAGCAAGGTCAGGTGCACACAAAACCTTTCCAGGGGGAACATGCACAAGGCGCTAGCCTTAGGCAGGTGCACCCTGCCCAGCAGAGGCCCTGTACGAGGCTCTGCCCTTCCAAGTGGGATCCCTGCCGAGTGTTTGGGGACTTGAATGTTTCCCTGGTTCACTCCCTCTTAGCCCTGGTCAGTTTGAATTCCCGTCGGGCCCACAAAAGCAAGGTCAGGTGCACACAAAACCTTTCCAGGGGGAACATGCACAAGGCGCTAGCCTTAGGCAGGTGCACCCTGCCCAGCAGAGGCCCTGTAAGAGGCTCTGCCCTTCCAAGTGGGATCCCTGCCGAGTGTTTGGGGACTTGAATGTTTCCTGGGTTCACTCCCTCTTAGCCCTGGTCAGTTTGAATTCCCGTCGGGCCCACAAAAGCAAGGTCAGGTGCACACAAAACCTTTCCAGGGGGAACATGCACAAGGCGCTAGCCTTAGGCAGGTGCACCCTGCCCAGCAGAGGCCCTGTACGAGGCTCTGCCCTTCCAAGTGGGATCCCTGCCAGTGTTTGGGGACTTGAATGTTTCCTGGGTTCACTCCTCTTAGCCCTGGTCAGTTTGAATTCCCGTGGGCCCACAAAAGCAAGGTCAGGTGCACACAAAACCTTTCCAGGGGGAACATGCACAAGGCGCTAGCCTTAGGCAGGTGCACCCTGCCCAGCAGAGGCCCTGTAGGAGGCTCTGCCCTTCCAAGTGGGATCCCTGCCGAGTGTTTGGGGACTTGAATGTTTCCGGGGTTCACTCCTTCTTAGCCCTGGTCAGTTTGAATTCCCGTCGGGCCCACAAAAGCAAGGTCAGGTGCACACAAAAACTTTCCAGCGGGAACATGCACAAGGCGCTAGCCTTAGGCAGGTGCACCCTGCCCAGCAGTGGCCCTGTAGGAGGCTCTGCCCTTCCAAGTGGGATCCCTGCCGAGTGTTTGGGGACTTGAATGTTTCCCTGGTTCACTCCTCTTAGCCCTGGTCAGTTTGAATTCCCGTCGGGCCCACAAAGCAAGGTCAGGTGCACACAAAACTTTCCAGGGGAACATGCACAAGGCGCTAGCCTTAGGCAGGTGCACCCTGCCCAGCAGAGGCCCTGTAGAGGCTCTGCCCTTCCAAGTGGGATCCCTGCCGAGTGTTTGGGGACTTGAATGTTTCCTGGGTTCACTCCTCTTAGCCCTGGTCAGTTTGAATTCCCGTGGGCCCACAAAAGCAAGGTCAGGTGCACACAAAACCTTTCCAGGGGGAACATGCACAAGGCGCTAGCCTTAGGCAGGTGCACCCTGCCCAGCAGAGGCCCTGTACGAGGCTCTGCCCTTCCAAGTGGGATCCCTGCCGAGTGTTTGGGGACTTGAATGTTTCCTGGGTTCACTCCCTCTTAGCCCTGGTCAGTTTGAATTCCCGTCGGGCCCACAAAAGCAAGGTCAGGTGCACACAAAACCTTTCCAGGGGGAACATGCACAAGGCGCTAGCCTTAGGCAGGTGCACCCTGCCCAGCAGTGGCCCTCTAAGAGGCTCTGCCCATCCAAGTGGGATCCCTGCCGAGTGTTTGGGGACTTGAATGTTTCCGGGGTTCACTCCTTCTTAGCCCTGGTCAGTTTGAATTCCCGTCGGGCCCACAAAAGCAAGGTCAGGTGCACACAAAACCTTTCCAGGGGGAACATGCACAAGGCGCTAGCCTTAGGCAGGTGCACCCTGCCCAGCAGAGGCCCTGTACGAGGCTCTGCCCTTCCAAGTGGGATCCCTGCCGAGTGTTTGGGGACTTGAATGTTTCCTGGGTTCACTCCCTCTTAGCCCTGGTCAGTTTGAATTCCCGTCGGGCCCACAAAAGCAAGGTCAGGTGCACACAAAACCTTTCCAGGGGGAACATGCACAAGGCGCTAGCCTTAGGCAGGTGCACCCTGCCCAGCAGAGGCCCTGTAGGAGGCTCTGCCCTTCCAAGTGGGATCCCTGCCGAGTGTTTGGGGACTTGAATGTTTCCTGGGTTCACTCCCTCTTAGCCCTGGTCAGTTTGAATTCCCGTCGGGCCCACAAAAGCAAGGTCAGGTGCACACAAAACCTTTCCAGGGGGAACATGCACAAGGTGCTAGCCTTAGGCAGGTGCACCCTGCCCAGCAGAGGCCCTGTACGAGGCTCTGCCCATCCAAGTGGGATCCCTGCCGAGTGTTTGGGGACTTGAATGTTTCCTGGGTTCACTCCTCTTAGCCCTGGTCAGTTTGAATTCCCGTCGGGCCCACAAAAGCAAGGTCAGGTGCACACAAAACCTTTCCAGGGGAACATGCACAAGGCGCTAGCCTTAGGCAGGTGCACCCTGCCCAGCAGAGGCCCTGTAGAGGCTCTGCCCTTCCAAGTGGGATCCCTGCGAGTGTTTGGGGACTTGAATGTTTCCTGGGTTCACTCCTCTTAGCCTGGTCAGTTTGAATTCCCGTCGGGCCCACAAAGCAAGGTCAGGTGCACACAAAACCTTTCCAGGGGAACATGCACAAGGCGCTAGCCTTAGGCAGGTGCACCCTGCCCAGCAGAGGCCCTGTAGAGGCTCTGCCCTTCCAAGTGGGATCCCTGCCGAGTGTTTGGGGACTTGAATGTTTCCTGGTTCACTCCTCTTAGCCCTGGTCAGTTTGAATTCCCGTTGGCCCACAAAAGCAAGGTCAGGTGCACACAAAACTTTCCAGGGGAACATGCACAAGGCGCTAGCCTTAGGCAGGTGCACCCTGCCCAGCAGAGGCCCTGTAGAGGCTCTGCCCTTCCAAGTGGGACCCCCAGTGTTTGGGGACTTGAATGTTTCCTGGTTCACTCCTCTTAGCCCTGGTCAGTTTGAATTCCCGTCGGGCCCACAAAGCAAGGTCAGGTGCACACAAAACTTTCCAGGGGAACATGCACAAGGCGCTAGCCTTAGGCAGGTGCACCCTGCCCAGCAGAGGCCCTGTACGAGGCTCTGCCCTTCCAAGTGGGATCCCTGCCGAGTGTTTGGGGACTTGAATGTTTCCTGGGTTCACTCCTCTTAGCCCTGGTCAGTTTGAATTCCCGTCGGGCCCACAAAGCAAGGTCAGGTGCACACAAAACCTTTCCAGGGGGAACATGCACAAGGCGCTAGCCTTAGGCAGGTGCACCCTGCCCAGCAGAGGCCCTGTACGAGGCTCTGCCCTTCCAAGTGGGATCCCTGCCGAGTGTTTGGGGACTTGAATGTTTCCTGGGTTCACTCCTCTTAGCCCTGGTCAGTTTGAATTCCCGTTGGGCCCACAAAAGCAAGGTCAGGTGCACACAAAACCTTTCCAGGGGGAACATGCACAAGGCGCTAGCCTTAGGCAGGTGCACCCTGCCCAGCAGAGGCCCTGTACGAGGCTCTGCCCTTCCAAGTGGGATCCCTGCCGAGTGTTTGGGGACTTGAATGTTTCCTGGGTTCACTCCCTCTTAGCCCTGGTCAGTTTGAATTCCCGTGGGCCCACAAAGCAAGGTCAGGTGCACACAAAACTTTCCAGGGGAACATGCACAAGGCGCTAGCCTTAGGCAGGTGCACCCTGCCCAGCAGAGGCCCTGTAGGAGGCTCTGCCCTTCCCAGTGGGATCCCCCCAGTGTTTGGGACTTGAATGTTTCCTGGGTTCACTCCTCTTAGCCCTGGTCAGTTTGAATTCCCGTCGGGCCCACAAAAGCAAGGTCAGGTGCACACAAAACCTTTCCAGGGGGAACATGCACAAGGCGCTAGCCTTAGGCAGGTGCACCCTGCCCAGCAGAGGCCCTGTACGAGGCTCTGCCCTTCCAAGTGGGATCCCTGCCGAGTGTTTGGGGACTTGAATGTTTCCTGGGTTCACTCCCTCTTAGCCCTGGTCAGTTTGAATTCCCGTTGGGCCCACAAAAGCAAGGTCAGGTGCACACAAAACCTTTCCAGGGGGAACATGCACAAGGCGCTAGCCTTAGGCAGGTGCACCCTGCCCAGCAGAGGCCCTCTAAGAGGCTCTGCCCATCCAAGTGGGATCCCTGCCGAGTGTTTGGGGACTTGAATGTTTCCTGGGTTCACTCCTCTTAGCCCTGGTCAGTTTGAATTCCCGTCGGGCCCACAAAGCAAGGTCAGGTGCACACAAAACTTTCCAGGGGAACATGCACAAGGCGCTAGCCTTAGGCAGGTGCACCCTGCCCAGCAGAGGCCCTGTACGAGGCTCTGCCCTTCCAAGTGGGATCCCTGCCGAGTGTTTGGGGACTTGAATGTTTCCTGGGTTCACTCCCTCTTAGCCCTGGTCAGTTTGAATTCCCGTCGGGCCCACAAAAGCAAGGTCAGGTGCACACAAAACTTTCCAGGGGGAACATGCACAAGGCGCTAGCCTTAGGCAGGTGCACCCTGCCCAGCAGAGGCCCTGTACGAGGCTCTGCCCTTCCAAGTGGGATCCCTGCCGAGTGTTTGGGGACTTGAATGTTTCCCTGGTTCACTCCCTCTTAGCCCTGGTCAGTTTGAATTCCCGTCGGGCCCACAAAAGCAAGGTCAGGTGCACACAAAACCTTTCCAGGGGGAACATGCACAAGGCGCTAGCCTTAGGCAGGTGCACCCTGCCCAGCAGAGGCCCTGTACGAGGCTCTGCCCTTCCAAGTGGGATCCCTGCCGAGTGTTTGGGGACTTGAATGTTTCCTGGGTTCACTCCTCTTAGCCCTGGTCAGTTTGAATTCCCGTCGGGCCCACAAAAGCAAGGTCAGGTGCACACAAAACCTTTCCAGGGGGAACATGCACAAGGCGCTAGCCTTAGGCAGGTGCACCCTGCCCAGCAGAGGCCCTGTACGAGGCTCTGCCCTTCCAAGTGGGATCCCTGCCGAGTGTTTGGGGACTTGAATGTTTCCGGGGTTCACTCCTCTTAGCCCTGGTCAGTTTGAATTCCCGTTGGGCCCACAAAAGCAAGGTCAGGTGCACACAAAACCTTTCCAGGGGGAACATGCACAAGGCGCTAGCCTTAGGCAGGTGCACCCTGCCCAGCAGAGGCCCTGTAGGAGGCTCTGCCCTTCCAAGTGGGATCCCTGCCGAGTGTTTGGGGACTTGAATGTTTCCTGGGTTCACTCCTCTTAGCCCTGGTCAGTTTGAATTCCCGTCGGGCCCACAAAAGCAAGGTCAGGTGCACACAAAACCTTTCCAGGGGGAACATGCACAAGGCGCTAGCCTTAGGCAGGTGCACCCTGCCCAGCAGAGGCCCTCTAAGAGGCTCTGCCCTTCCAAGTGGGATCCCTGCCGAGTGTTTGGGGACTTGAATGTTTCCCTGGTTCACTCCCTCTTAGCCCTGGTCAGTTTGAATTCCCGTCGGGCCCACAAAAGCAAGGTCAGGTGCACACAAAACCTTTCCAGGGGGAACATGCACAAGGCGCTAGCCTTAGGCAGGTGCACCCTGCCCAGCAGAGGCCCTGTACGAGGCTCTGCCCTTCCAAGTGGGATCCCTGCCGAGTGTTTGGGGACTTGAATGTTTCCTGGGTTCACTCCTCTTAGCCCTGGTCAGTTTGAATTCCCGTTGGGCCCACAAAGCAAGGTCAGGTGCACACAAAACCTTTCCAGGGGAACATGCACAAGGCGCTAGCCTTAGGCAGGTGCACCCTGCCCAGCAGAGGCCCTGTAGAGGCTCTGCCCTTCCAAGTGGGACCCCCAGTGTTTGGGACTTGAATGTTTCCTGGTTCACTCCTCTTAGCCCTGGTCAGTTTGAATTCCCGTTGGGCCCACAAAGCAAGGTCAGGTGCACACAAAACCTTTCCAGGGGGAACATGCACAAGGCGCTAGCCTTAGGCAGGTGCACCCTGCCCAGCAGAGGCCCTGTACGAGGCTCTGCCCTTCCAAGTGGGATCCCTCCAGTGTTTGGGGACTTGAATGTTTCCCGGGTTCACTCCCTCTTAGCCCTGGTCAGTTTGAATTCCCGTCGGGCCCACAAAAGCAAGGTCAGGTGCACACAAAAACTTTCCAGGGGAACATGCACAAGGCGCTAGCCTTAGGCAGGTGCACCCTGCCCAGCAGTGGCCCTGTAGAGGCTCTGCCCTTCCAAGTGGGATCCCTGCCGAGTGTTTGGGGACTTGAATGTTTCCGGGGTTCACTCCTTCTTAGCCCTGGTCAGTTTGAATTCCCGTTGGGCCCACAAAAGCAAGGTCAGGTGCACACAAAACCTTTCCAGGGGGAACATGCACAAGGCGCTAGCCTTAGGCAGGTGCACCCTGCCAGCAGTGGCCCTCTAAGAGGCTCTGCCCATCCAAGTGGGAGCCCCCCCAGTGTTTGGGGACTTGAATGTTTCCTGGGTTCACTCCTTCTTAGCCCTGGTCAGTTTGAATTCCCGTCGGGCCCACAAAAGCAAGGTCAGGTGCACACAAAACTTTCCAGGGGAACATGCACAAGGCGCTAGCCTTAGGCAGGTGCACCCTGCCCAGCAGAGGCCCTGTAGAGGCTCTGCCCTTCCAAGTGGGATCCCTGCAGAGTGTTTGGGGACTTGAATGTTTCCCTGGTTCACTCCCTTTTAGCCGTGGTCAGTTTGAATTCCCGTCGGGCCCACAAAAGCAAGGTCAGGTGCACACAAAACCGTTCCAGGGGCAATATGCACAAGGCACTAGCCTTAGGCAGGTGCACCCTGCCCAGCAGAGGCCCTGTACGAGGCTCTGCCCTTCCAAGTGGGAGCCCCCCCAGTGTTTGGGGACTTGAATGTTTCCTGGGTTCACTCCTTCTTAGCCCTGGTCAGTTTGAATTCCCGTCGGGCCCACAAAAGCAAGGTCAGGTGCACACAAAACCTTTCCAGGGGGAACATGCACAAGGCGCTAGCCTTAGGCAGGTGCACCCTGCCCAGCAGAGGCCCTGTACGAGGCTCTGCCCTTCCAAGTGGGATCCCTGCCGAGTGTTTGGGGACTTGAATGTTTCCGGGGTTCACTCCTTCTTAGCCCTGGTCAGTTTGAATTCCCGTTGGGCCCACAAAAGCAAGGTCAGGTGCACACAAAACCTTTCCAGGGGGAACATGCACAAGGCACTAGCCTTAGGCAGGTGCACCCTGCCCAGCAGTGGCCCTCTAAGAGGCTCTGCCCTTCCAAGTGGGATCCCTGCCGAGTGTTTGGGAACTTGAATGTTTCCTGGGTTCGCTCCCTCTTAGCCCTGGTCATTTTGAATTCCCGTCGGGTCCACAAAAGCAAGGTCAGGTGCACACAAAACCTTTCCAGGGGGAACATGCACAAGGTGCTAGCCTTAGGCAGGTGCACCCTGCCCAGCAGAGGCCCTGTAGGAGGCTCTGCCATTCCAAGTGGGATCCCTGCCGAGTGTTTGGGGTGGGGACCCCTGTGAGATTTCGGGGGGTAATGGGGGGAGCTGGGAACCCAAACCTGAAACTAGAAAAGGAACACACACCCTGGTTCTGCAGACCTGTCAGAGTGCTCTGGAGAATCCGAGCCATCCCTGCCTAATGATTTGTGTGGGTGAGGCACGTGGGCACAAGGCGCGCCCGGGGCCTGCTGGATTGCTGGAGCCGGGCAGGCGCCTGGCCTGGGCCCGAGAGAGTATATAATATATATATATATCGATCAGGATTCAGGACCCCAGTATACGTAGACAGCAGGCGCATGCAGCAGGCGAGGCCTAGGGCCAGGCCACAAATTATTAAGAATATATATACAACTGGCTCATTATAATTAAGATATGGATCGGCAGATTAGGTTGAAATTATAATAAAATAAAAACACAACAGATCGACAGACTCTGCGACAGAATCGGTCGACAAAATCAGTCGATCGACCAAATCTGTCGATCGACTGATTCTGCGCCAGAATCGGTCGACCGATTCTGTCAAATTTTATCGACAGACTCTGCGACAGAATCGGTCGACAAAATCAGTCGATCGACAGAATCTGTCGATCAACTGATTCTGCACCAGAATCGGTCGACCGATTCTGTCAAATTTTATCGACTGATTCTGTCGCAGATTCTGTCGAAGGTATTGCAATACTCCAAAAGTGCAGATATAGTCGGGTACCTTCCTGCACTGTTCCGGCTCCGAAAAGCGGATTTCTGGAGTACACAGGCCCTGCTATGTCTATGCGCGCCAGTACGCATCGATTGCGCGCGTCGCGGGACCGGCCGGAACCGGCCGGATCAAATTTTCAGCCGAATCTTCGCACTGGAGAGTCGAGGGCGCCCGAAATCGAGCTTCAAGGGCTTGTGGCGATGCGCTCGCGCTTGCACGTCATTCTGTATCGTTTTGGGGCGTCCCTAGCGCGATTTCGTCGCGGGACCGGGCGGGACCGGGTCCCACCTTCTGACGCGGACTGCATTTGTCGGAGGTTAAGTACCGGAATTGATCCTGGAGGGAAAGGAGGACTGCATTTGTCGGAGGTTAAGTAAGTACAGTATCGATTTTCGCGCGACGCCCACGGGAGAGCGATCTTCTTAGGGGAGCCAGGAGGCTAAAAATAAAACGTGCGCTAGTGATCGAGCCAGGTAGAAGATCGAATGTAAGGTTAATTCTAAAGGCTTAACCTGTTGCATCCGTGTGCGCTAGTGGTCGAGGATATATGCATATGATATATTAGAGGGGAGGGAGGCGGCATCGACCAATCACTGAGAGGGCGCAGCCGGATGCGGGTAGGATCTCGGATATGACAACCGAGGACGGATCGCGAGATCTGTGAGGGGCGAGCTTGGGTAAAGCGCGTCCAAGGGGGGTCGGAGGTTGCCGTCTGCAGTATCAAAAAAACGCGGGTTCGATTCCGGGACCCCATTTCGGACGAGCACCTGGGAAAAAATTATGGGGGGGGCCCAATATATATATATATATACATATATATATATTCGAATTCGAATTCTATCGGCAGAATCGGTCGACCGATTCTGACGCAGAATCAGTCGATCGACAGAGTTGGTCGATCGACTGATTTTGTCGACCGATTCTGTCGCAGAGTCAGTCGATAAAAATCGACAGAATCGGTCGACCAATTCTGGCGCAGAATCAGTCGATCGACAGAGTTGGTCGATCGACTGATTTTGTCGACCGATTCTGTCGCAGAGTCAGTCGATAAAATTTGACAGAATCGGTCGACCGATTCTGGTGCAGAATCAGTCGATCGACTGATTCTGTCGATCGACTGATTTTGTCGACCGATTCTGTCGCAGAGTCAGTCGATAAAATTTGACAGAATCGGTCGACCGATTCTGGCTCAGAATCAGTCGATCGACTGATTCTGTCGATCGACTGATTCTGTCGACCCAGTCTTGCAATACTCCAAAAGTGCAGATATATTTCTCCCGAGATCAATTTTGAGAGCCGATTCCCAGTCCGCCCGTGCCTTTCCAGCTCAGATACCAACGGAAACGAGTCATTTGATAGCGTGTTAGATAGGGCCTCAACCTGATTACCGGCTGCCGGGCTTCTATTCGCATTTCCTGGCGAGCGGGAAGGCCTCAAAATGCCCGCCAAAAATAATGGCGACTTGCCCTGCAAAATAATGCACGGCGCGCTACGAGCTAGCTTGCGGCCTGCACCGACCTCAAAATCAAATCCAGCACTGTCAAGAACCCCCGAAAGCGTCTCATCGCCCGGATGTAACTTGTCAGATAAGATGCTATCCTTGGTGATTTCTGTCGTTGAGGCCTCTTTGGGGCAAGTTGACAGTCTCGGAGAGCTCACTTGACCTGACGCCGCTCCGTCATCTGGGTCCGCAACTGACTCCACATTTGCACCCCGCCCATTTCGACGGTGGGAAATCCGAATCTGAAGTTCTCGTCAGCTCGTCCGTTCTCATATGCTCAGCGCGGCGACTTCGCACTTCTTTGCACATGATCATGATCATGAGTCTCTAGCTGCCATTAAAAGAATACTGGGTTACAGGCACATGTGACCGCCCGGATGTTCTCCGCCTCGCAAGCCACCGACGCCGCCCGCCGCGCCTCCGTCCCACCCCACACCTTCCACGCCTTCGCCACGCCCGGCGAGCTGCCTCCGCCGCCCGCCGCGCCTCCGCCCGCACGGCGGAGCCCCGCCGCTGCCCGCCGCGCCACATTCTCGCCCGGCGAGCCGCGCCGCCCGCCGCGCCCCCGGCCCACCTGGCGAGCCTTGCCGCCGCCCGCTGCGCCTCTGTCCCGCCCCGCGAGCCACCGCCACCGCCCGCCGCGCCTCTGCCCCGCCCAGCGGAGCCTTGCGGCCGCCCGCCGCGCCTCCGCCCCGCCCAGCGGAGCCTCGCGGCCGCCCGCCGCGCCTCCGCCCGGCCCGGCGAGCTGCCTCCCCTAGGTTGCTGAAACCTTCTCCGGTGCAATCTGGTGCAATCTGTGTCGACCTGTGTCGACCTGTGTCCACCTGTGCCTACCCATGTAAACCTGTGCCTACCCATGTCCGCCTGTGTTTACCCATGTCCGCCTGTGCCTTCCCATGTTCCCTGTGTTTACCCATGCAAACCTGCGTTTACCCATGTAGGCCTGTGTGCAACCGGTAGGTCCGGTACCGGTACCCTGTGTAAATCGGTAAAAACCTCGATTTTAGTAATTAAAGTTAACTCAAAATTATCTCAACTTGCCGGCCGGCCGGCCGTGGCCCGGACCATGGCCAGGCCGGGGCGCCGGCGCCGACGCCGGCGCCGGTCGCGGCCCGGGGGCACTCTCCAGCTGGGGATGCGCATGTGCAGGCCTAGGAAGCCCCGGCAGGGCCGCTGCTCTCCAAAGCTCCCACCTCTTTATACAGAAAGCAGTCATACGTATACAGAAAACGCATTGCCAGCGAAAAATGCATGCACGCGCAGGCAGCGCAGCCCTGTCAATAGCTAGCACCGAGAGAACGAGTTGCAGCTGCTGCCCCCTCCCTCTGAGCCATACTCCCGAAAACAGCGAGCTCCTGACCCGCCGCCCAGCTAGCAGCACGATCGCTGGTTGCTGCGAGCACGCGAGTGTCAAAAACGAGCTGTGCGCCTCTGCAAGTGAAGGGAGCAGCGCTAGCAGACCGGATCAGACGTGAAGCAACGCAACCTGCACAAGGTCATGCGGCACCTCGCGGCGCTCGTTGCGCTGTGCGCATCGCGGTCACTGGACGTTCGAACAGAAAGAGATAACGTCGGCATGCGCGCGCGCGGCTGCGCACCTCGGCAAAGAGAAGCGGCTGAAGGGCGGAGTGACAATGACAGCGGCGCCATCTCCGCCCGTAGCCGAGGGCGAGGACGAGGTGCTCGCTGCGCTCGGAGCGTCAAGCGAAAGAAGAGAAGAACGCGCGCCTGCGAAAAGACCGCACCCATCCGAGCTCCCGCCGCAAGAAGTGCGAGATGCCGGCCGCGTGTGAACGGCACCCGCTGCGCTGCGCGCGTCACCGGTGTCAGAACAAGATCAAGGCGAGAGTAGCGGAAACAAGAGCGAGCACCTGGCCTGCGGGAGAAGGAGCCAGGCGGGCTGCGAGTGATGGAAGAGACAGAACCCGGAACCGGGCGAAGCGCGCCGTGTTAGCGAGGCTCGTGCGTTAGCATCGTCCGCGAGCTTTCTTGGCCATCGGGACCGCTTCCCGCCCGGCCGCCAAGAGCGCCACCGAGCAAGTCGCGACCGCCACTTGGCCGTGCTCGCGGGGCGCGGTCGTGCGTGTTCCCTGACATGCAAGCGGGATGAGCAATTGGAGCAAACAGACGGAAACCAGAATCACCTTGCTTCGCATCGGCAGCGTCCTCTCCTTTCTGCGCGGGCCTGTCAAAGGAACAGCAGCTGGCCGGCGGCGGCCGGGCAACGAGTAGAGATTAAGGGCGAAAGGAGGTCGACAGCGAAGCGTTCAAGAGCGTTCGCGGCCGCGGCCGAACCAAGCAGCAGGGGCAGCGACAGTCTGCGTTTGAAATCAGACCCAGCACGAGCTGGGCGAGAGCCTCGAGGCGCAAGAGGTGGCTTCAAGCATCGTTCGCTCTCAAAGCGGCCGCGTTCACTGCAGCAACAGCACTGCTGCTCGGCCTGTTCGCAGAGTCAGGGAGTCCGGCTGCGCGGCGAAGCCCAGAACCGACGCACCGAGCCGCCGTGCTGCCAGGACTTGCAGCTATCTGGCAAGGCCGTCTGCCGCCGCGAGGGCCAGCCAGCGCAGTCACCGGTCACGGCGGTCAGCAAGTTTGGGGTACGACAACAAATTCCCTTCGCCGGACCGCTAGGCCTAGACCCAGGTCTGGTCATGTGCGTTCCTCGCTTCGAACCGCCTTCCAATGCATCAAACCCTCTCTATAAGGAGCAGTACATGACGTGGCACGCATTGCTGGTGCTCGTGCACCTCAATGAGTCACAGGCCCCCCCCTTGGCAAAAAAAGGTGCTAGCGCCTAACGGCTTTAGATCTAAACCCGGATCGTTTCGAATTCAGAGAGAGGACCCTCGAAAGCTTTGATGACTTCAGTTTGACGGTAATTGGCAATTCCGGGAATGACTCCTTTCAGTACTGAAGAGAAGATGAGCCAATCAGCAAGTCACAAGGTTGTGATCATGATGTGCTCAGTGAGACACATGAAGCTGCACCGACGTTCCGGGAATCGGCAGACCGGACAAAAATTTTATTCCTGTAATCTGGAAGTTAAGGGCTTTCTAAAGAGGTATTCAGCGTGTCTTGAGTCGGTGCTAGCGACCCGTGAGAGCATGGCATGTTTCAACCATGGCCCCTGCATGATCTCAGCGAAAACTCGTATTCAGCCTTCCGAAAGCGGCATCATATCACTCTTGTAATTAATAACTTACTTCAGGAGTGCTTGAGAGCATATGGATGCGATCCTGCAGAGACTAATTTGGTCATTTTCACTTCTTTGCCCCCCTGGATTTCAGCCACAAGAGAGTGCGTCCAGAGGGTCTAGAGTCACAGCTTAGTGTTTAAACAATTACTAGATGCCTGAGTACAATTAAAACAAGCATTCGCTTCACTGTTCGCACCTGTAGCAACCCGAAATGCATTTTTCAAGGATACTCGAGGATAATGGCAGGTATTCCCCCCCCCCTCTTTTTTTTACGAACGAGCCCCAGCGGTGCCAGCTGCTTCGCTCGCGCCCTTGGCCTCAAGTACGCTCGGCTGGCTGCAGCTGCAGAGTCTGCAGCTCCTCAGCTTCCCGCTCCAGCTCCCGTCGAACTCGGGCCAGATGCGCTTCGCACCACGCAGACTTGGCGGCCGCTCGCGGCACGCAGCGCGCGGCTATTTCGCCAGCCAGATGGTGTTACCGCAGGACTGGCCTCCGCCTCGACTGCATCCGCGCGCCCCGCGCGCTGACTTGCTTGTTCCCAACCGCCCGTCTTCGCCGTGCTCGCCAAGTTCTTCGCCTACCTGTCCGGATACTCGCCGTACGTCTCACTCACGCCCGCAGATCGCCGTCTCTGACCAGCGGCCTGTTAGGAGCGTTCATGATCAACGCGTCGACGGTTGGGTGGCACGCTGGCCGCCGCTGACTTCGAGCTCTCGCACGCTTCCGTGCGCGAAGCATTCCTCTAAGATGCGCCCGCATTGCATGTGGGTCTGGACTCGCCGGGCGCTGCGTGCGCGCGGAACGACGCCACACTCCCGATTGGCGGCCGCCTCGGGTGCGCCTCCCAAGCATAGCTTGGGGCCAGCGGCGCGCGAATGCGTAGCTGACGATGCGCAGGACGCGACACGGCGCGGCCTTCGGCGGTGCGGCTCGCCGCACGGGGCAGCAGCGGACGGCGGCGGCACGGCTCGCGGGACGGGCAGATCTAGAGGCGCGGCGGGCGGCGGGGTGGCTCGCGGGACGGGGCGGCGGCGCAGCGGGCGGGGGGCGGCTCGGAGGGCGGGGCGGAGGCCCGGCGGGTGGAGGCCGATGGGCGGGGTGGAGGCTCGGCAGTCTGCAGCGCGGCTCTGAGGGCGGGGCGGAGGCCCCCCCAGGTGGCGGCGCCGCTCTCCGGTGTGGCTCTTTACCTCCCCCCCCCCCCCCGCCCCCCTCCTCCGACCGCCCCTGGTCGTACCCCCACCCTTTCCGACTGCTGCTGATTCCCGTACCCGCCAGACTCACCGCGGGGTCGTCTACCCCGCCGGGCACCGTGCCGGCCAAGGCGGCGCCTCCCGCCCGCCGGCGGCGGCGGCCAAGGCGAGTCCCTCTCCCCGCCGGCCTCGTCGACGGTGGCGGCGCTGGCGGCGGCGGCCGTGGCGGCGGCGGCAGACGGCGCGGCGGCGGTCGGGCGGTGGCCCTCGCTGCAGGGGCAGGACCTCAGCGCGCCGGCCCGGGCCCCCGGCGCCCCTCGCTGGGCGTCGAGATCCCGCCCTCGGCAGCGGGCCCCTGAGCCCACGGGCGCCCGCGCAGCCGCCGCCGGCCTCGCCCGAGCACTCCCTTCCAGAGTCTGCGCGGCGGGCCGCGGGGCGGCTCACGGGACTGGCGGAGGTGCGGCGGGCGGCGGGGTGGCTCGCCCTCGGCTCACTTCGGGTCGGGACTGTTTGACCAGGAGAATGGCGCGTCCCCTAGAGATCCCCTCCGAGCAGCCTCAGGGTGGGCGAGTGCCTACAAGATCGATGTTGCTGCATTTCAACTCTAGATCTTATTATCGCGTGGACCTGCAAGATTAAACTGTGATGGACATTGACATGGGGGCGGGGGGGGGGGGGGAGGTAAAGAGCCATACCGGAGAGCGGCGCCGCCACCTGGGGGGCCTCCGCCCGCCCTCAGAGCCGCGCCGCCGACCGCCGAGCCTCCACCCCGCCCATCCGCCTCCACCCGCCGGGCCTCCGCCCGCCCGTCGAGCCGCGCCGCCGCCCGCTGCGCCGCCGCCCCGCCCGGCGAGCCGCGCCGCCGCCCGCCGCGCCTCTAGATCTGCCCGTCCCGCGAGCCGTGCCGCCGCCGTTCTTACAGGATTTGCATTAGCACATCCATACAACAATGAAGTCGAAACGTCGACCATACCCTCACTGAAAACAGTATCCAGGAAGAGAATATGAGGACTCTCGCGTGCTGTGCCTAAACATTCTAAGTACAACTGCGTTTCTACTTTTCCTGTGACGTCTACTTTGCTGCATTTCTAAGTCCTACGGAAGCCTAATTATATGTCCAAAGATCCTAATCTCTGTCGGCAATGCCCTACTCCATCCTCGTAGCATGCCGCAGCTAGAGAAAGAAAAGGTGTGAAAGAGAAGAGTTGCTGGCCAGCCCCTGTTTAGTGGGCTACTGGCTCCCGCTCCACTGTTTGCGTCCTCCTCGTGTTGTTGTCCCCGCCGTGCCCCCCCAGCCCCCCCCCAGAAAGCACCCCCTCTCAGCGTTTAACGTGGTCTGGTCCTTGCTGTCCCCACGCCCCATGCATACCTGTTGGTGTGGTCGTACACCTGCATTGCCTCCGCCGCCCGGACCCAGCCGCCCCGGCCCTCCCCTCCCCGCCCCGCCCCGAGCAGGTCATGTCGGGCCAGGGCGTCCCCACCCCGGTGCCTAGACATAAGCGCATGGCACTCAGCGCAGCGCTCGCACGGCTGTACCGGCTCGTCGATTGCGAGTTTCCTGCGCTTGCGTCGGTGCCCGCCAGGTTTCGCGGCCGTCTCTCGGGGGCGCGGCTCGGCGCGTGGGGGCTTTGCGCGTCGCTCTTTCATCATCTTCGTGATCCCGCACTCCTTCTCCCAGTCCACGTACGCTTTGCATCGTGCTGCCCAGGTTTTGTGCGCCTGTTCACCGATCGCTTTCGTTAGCTTGCGGGCGATCTTGCCCGCCTGGACCTCGTCCTCGACGGTCTCGCGAATCAGATCAGTGAGGCCGGCTGGTGGCAGCCCGCGCAGCACCCAAAGCTGAGTTTGTCTCTCTGCCTGTGTGAGGGTCGGGTCAGCCACGCGCGTGACCTTCAGAGACGTAGCAAGCGCCTGCGGTACCGACCGCTTGAGTGCCTCCGGTAGCTCGCTGGCGACTACCTCTGCTATTTTGGCTTCTGCTTCCGCGCGTGCCGTTACCGCTGGCGCGCTGGGGCAGGAGAGGACGTGTTCGAGCGTCTCCACGGGGCCAGCAACGAGTCGGGGCCAGCCCTCGTTATCTGTCTGGCGTACGCTGCAGAGGGCGCAGAACCCGCCGGGGTTTATCTCACTGTAGAGCTCCGGCGCGTCGCGTTTGCGGACCGAGGCTGCAGCCACCGTACCCAGCACGAGCTTCGCGTGAGTACCCCTGAAGCAGTTGCTCTCTTGGCTCACACCGACGCGGCGGGGTCCCATTGCCATCTGATCGTACACTGCGCCGTGGTCCACCGTCGCTCGCAGCCATTCCCCCGCGTTCAGCTGGTTCTCCCAGGCGAAGTGCGTGTGGTGCGCGTGCAGCACAGCAGCATGCCGCCGGGGATCTCCTTCGACCCGCCGCACTATCCTGTCTGGCCCTTGGATCGTCAGCACCGCCGGCATGCTGAACGCGGGCGGGAGGAAGATGTCCTCTGTCAGCG
This sequence comes from Cyanophora paradoxa, assembly GCA_004431415.1. NCBI lineage: Eukaryota > Glaucocystophyceae > Cyanophorales > Cyanophoraceae > Cyanophora > Cyanophora paradoxa. Next base: position 33,400 of record QPMI01000324.1, on the reverse strand, counting down.
TGTTTGGCGGCTGCGGCTCGAGCTTGGCCGCCCGTTTGGCCGCCTTGTCAGCCGCATCGTTTAGTTCATGGAGGGGTTCCCTCTTGCTATGGGCTTTGACCTTGACGAGTGCCACCGCTCTTCGGTGTTCTCGTTGCTGCATCAGGGCTCGGAAGCGCGACCAGGCATACAGCTCTGCATTGCAGGGGTGTCTGACATAGTCGCGCGCGTGCTGCTGGTGTGCGTTCCGCACGAACTTCTGGTACCACGTGCAGACGTTCTGACTGTCCGTGTGCAGGCGCATCCCGTTTGGTGCGAGTACGTCTGCCACGATCGCCGCTTGGAGTTCAGCTTTATTGATCTCCTGGAGCCCTCGAAGCCGGCCGAGGCATTCGGTCGCAGCCTCGTCCGGGTTCAGCCGCTCGCCGTCCGCAGCGGTCGCAGGTACCACCACGCCGTAGCCCGCGTGTGCGCCTTCCGTCTGACCCTTGAATAGGCTCCCGTCCGTCCATATGTTCAGTAACCTCGGATGCGCGTTGCCGTGCTTCTCGAGCTCGTACTTCTCGATCGTCTCCCAGAGCGCGAGTGCGTGCTGCCAGTACTGGCCGTCCTGCTCGCTCCACGTCTCAGGCCCGAAGCTCGCCTAATACAGATCTCTCAGTTCGCGGGGGTTTGAGACGGGCGGTGCTTCATCCAGCGGTTCGGCCCTCGGCTCTGCCGCCAACGCCATCTCGAGCGCTGTTTGCAGCGCCGCCTCCGCCTCCGGGAGTAGGGCGCGGCGGAGGAACCGCTCATCTCCGTCTTGGACTGCTTTCACTCGGGCGAGGAGGAGCGGCTGCTGGTGCTTCTGCTTGTCCAGCAGGCCGGGGTCAAAGTACGCCAGGGTCGGGCCCGTGTGGGTCTGCTTGCGCCCTCTTGTTGACGCCGTCGTCTGTCCGCCGCCAGCCGTGTCCGGCCTGGTGATGTGGATAGGTTCCTTGAGTACCTCGCCGGTCAGTCCGAAGAGGGCATCCTCGTCTTCCCACCAGCCCTGACCCTCTGCCCAGGGTCCGTCGCATTGGCTCATCTCGGGACACTGGCTCGGATCGGCATGTTCGCATCGCGCGTCCCGGTGCCAGTAGTTCTTTCCGCTTCCCTGGATCGCCGTGTACGTTCATTTGCGTTTCTTGGGTTCCGTTTTCTGACAGTGCCCGTCGCAGCGGCAGTACAGGCCTGCGCCCTCGGCGTTCGGGTCGGCCGCGTCGGGTACTGGCACCCAGTGCTGCAGGAGGTACTGGTACGCGCGTATGCTGCCCGCCTCTGAGCGCCAGTTCGCGACCCGTCCCACCATGGGCAGCGCCTCATCCTCGTGAAGGTTCGCCGTGTCGAACACCGCTACGAAGGAGTCCTTCTCCCATCTTACTTGCCGGGCCCCAGCTGTGAGGGCGGCCATCGGCGAGGGCCGCGTGCCCGCCTTCCTCATGGGGTATTGTAGCTGCTTTCCGTCACTCGTGATGGCGTCCCTGAGCACTCGCCACCACGCAGGTTCAGCCCGCGGGAGCGTCTCTCTGGGGGCCCTCATGTACAAGTCCTGCCAGGTTCGCACGGAGGCCCCGTCCGCCGCCGTCACTGCATCCATCGTGACCACCCCAGCAGCGTAGAGCTTGGGCGCTGCTTCCCTGAAAATCGAGCGCGGGATGTGCCACGCCAGGACGAAGCGCCGATCCAACCGTGCCGGCTCCGGCCACGGCTCCGCCCCCGGTACTTGCCGGAAAGCGGCATAGCGCTCGTGATTGGACATCAGCCTGTACTGACGCCGCTGCATCTGGGGCATTAGCGCCGCCAGGCAGTTCGTTCGAACGTCATCTCTCGAGACGGGAGCGTTCAAGAATTCGGTCGGGAGCAGCGGTACCCCCAGCTTCTCCTGGAGGGCCTGCACGTGGTGACGGACTACGCGGGCCAGCAGCGAGTCCTCTGGTGCGCACAGGCCGATTTGCGCTTCCACGATCTGAACCTCCGCCTGCAGGTGCTCGGTGCGCTTGAGGCTGTACCCCCCCTGACTCCAGATGACGTAGTTTGTCGTCGATGAGGCTAGGTGCGCGTGGTGCTTCACTACCCGCATCCATATCCTATCCAGTTCTTTGCACTGCTGATCGTCCATCGTCATCAGCTTCAGGCCGTAAGCGATGCGTGCCTGCACCACGGCCTGCACCAGGTAGCATGCCTCGTTTGCGGTGAGCTTTTTGCGTTCAATCGTCTTCAGGGCGTTGCGTGCCTGATCACGTATGTACTGCCACTGCCGCCCCCAGTTGAGGTTCGCGCTCATGTACACTCCGAGGAGCTTGAAGTGTTCGTGGGGCTCGAGGACCACCCCGACGGGGGTACCGTTTATGCGCGGCGGCGTCGGTTTCTTCTCCTTCTTCTTCGCGGCGGGGTGCGCCCCCGCGACGCTCTCAAACTCGCGGGGCGCGTTGTTCCACGTGAAGATCGTTTTCTTTGCATTGACTTCGATATCGTGCAGGCGGAAGAACTCGCCTGCCATGTCGGCCATTATTTGCAGCCCCGCGAGGCTGCTGCTCGCCCACTTCGTATCGTCTGCGTACGCCAGGCCGCAGACCCGTGCTCGCCGACCGAGCTCGGCCTGGCTCTTCTCTTTTGGGTCCCCCATCACGTAAGCCGTCCCCGTCCCCGACTGCAGCCAGCCTGCCACCGAGCTAGCCCGGCTGTCCTGACGCTCGATTTCGTCCATTCTCTCTTGCGCGCAGAGGAGCGCGTCGTAGAAGATCAGCCAGTGCAGCGGCGATTCGACGCCGCCCTGCGGGAGGCCGCACTCAAGCTCGAACTCGTCGGAGAGGCCGTGCCCCGAGATCGCCCTGGCTCGGCGCCGGCGGAAGATGTTTCTGTGGAGTTCGATGTACCCTTCCGGTATGCACAGCCTCCGCATCGAGAGCTCCATGCTCTCCCATGATACCGAGTCGTACGCGCGCCTGATATCTTGCAGCAGGACATAGATGGGCTTCTTGAACTGCTTTGCGTCCTCGAGCATAGCGTTGAAGACGTGCAGGGCGTCGTCCGTGGAGCACCCAGGTCTGAACCCGTAGTTTGCACCCTTCAGCAGCCCGTTCTGATGGATTGTCCGGGACAGACGCTCGTTGAGGAGGCCCGTGGTGAGCTTCAGGGCTACCTCTTGGAGTGTAATTGGCCGCAGGTTATTATCAATATCCCCGTCCCACTCTCCGTTCTTTGGGATTCCGAAGACGTTGCCTTGGCAGACCGAGTCTGGCAAGTCTCTGAGACGGATCGTTTCCGCTACCATCGAGTGCAGTAGCCTCCGGCCCCAGGGCTCCGGCTCCTCTTCTTCCTCCTCTTCCGCCGCCTGCGGGGCGCCGGTTCGGCCCTGGTCTCCCGAGGGGGCCCCCTCCTTCTTTTTCTTGGGGATCTTTGCCCACAGGAACTTTGCCATAGCGTAGGAGAGGTTAGAAGGCCCCGCTGCCGTGTTGCCTAGCGTTTTGATGTAGTCCCCTAGCTCGGTTTCGGATGGCACAGCCATATCGTTCTCGAAGAGGGCCGGGTTCCCGCGCGGCTTGTACTCTTTCTGCCAGAAGTCAAGCAGGCGCTTTCCGCTTTTTGTTTTCAGCTCGCTATCCGGCACCTCCCCGACAGTACAGCCCACTCGGGGTCGCCGTCGTTGGCACCAAGTTTTCCAATGTTCGCGTAGGAGCCGCTTCACTTCTGCCGGTTCCGTATAGATCTCGTACGTTTTTCCGTCCTGCGAGCGGCGGGTGATGTGCATTATCGGCCGGCTCTTAGGCTTCTCGAGCACAGAGGCTATGTATGCCCCCAGGCGGTGGCCGTCCATGAAGTCGTCTAGCCGGTTCTTTACGGCCCTGGAAATGTCTGCCGCTTTGTCTTGCCGCCGCAGTTTCTGCAGGTCGTGCCTGGTGCCGTTTCGCCAGGTTTTCAGTTCCCTGAAGAAAGATGCCCAGTCTTCTTTCAGTTGCGCGCGCTTCGTATGCCCGTCGTGTGCGTCGAAGAGCTGGGGGGGTACAGTGGGGTCCGGGCGCTCGCGCTGGCCCGGCGAGTTAGGGTCCGAGGCAGGCGCTGGTGCAGTCGCCTCGCCAGCGTTAGCTGCCGCTTGCCTCCGTTCTGTAGGCCGCAGCGGGAGGGGCCGCGCGCCCTCCTGTCTTGTCACGAACTTCTGGAGCTTCTCTATCTTGTCAATCGTTCTTAGCGACGGGATTCCGCTCGGTTCCTGTATCCATGCGGCCCAGATCCGGCCCAGCTTGGAGTCCGCTTTCGCCTGCCACGGCAGATTGCGTGGCTTGGTCGGGTGCGAGCCCCTGCTCTTCATGGCTTTGTGGTCCTTCGCCACTTTCTGAACTAGCCGCGCGCTTTCAGTGTGGATGCGGGCGAGGCGCTCGAGGCGCTCTTCCCGGGTGCCGCTCCCGACCGCCTCAAGGTCCGTGCCCAGCACTTCGCCGATGCGTTTGTTGAGGTCTCTTTTCAACTCATCTTTGTCCTCGTCCGTCAGCTTGCGGGAGTCCGGGTCGAAGACCGGCGATCCCGGCGTTGGGGTCTGCATCGGTCCCGTCGGTGCCTTCAGGCCTGCGACCTCCAGCGAGAAGTCCGCGAGCACCGGGAAGTGATCCGAGTCGTGAGGCGCATCGACGTGTGCCGGGCAGGTGTGCGCGCTCAGGAGCGCCTTGTCAAGTGACTCTGACACCAGGACCGCGTCGATGCGCGCCGCGTGCCAGACGGCGTCCCGCGGCAGGTCGGCCGGTGCAGCGTCGTCGTCGTGTGAGCCGCTAGCGCCGGTATCGTCTCCGCTTCTCGGAAGGTGCGTCCTGTGCGTCACTTCCCGCGCCGCGCTCCATTCGCCGCTGTCGTGTGCGGCAGAGTGCATGATCGCCGCATCGCGTAGGTCCCACGTGTCGATCATCGTGTTCCACCACTTCCGTTCCGGCGTTCGGCTGGGAACGGGGGCCCCGTTGCGGACGCGGGACAGTTCCGGGACAGCCACCGAGTTCCAGTCTCCTAGCAGCAGCAGGTGCGCGTTCGGCCGCGTGCTGAAATCAGCGATCAGTTTCTCAAGTTCCTGCAGGATTCTGTCTTGGTCCCGTCGGTGTTCGTCTGTTGCTTCCGACGCAGGCATGTAGATGCTCACGACGAACAGCTGGCGGTTCTCTTTGAACCGGAGCTCGAACCCGATCATCCGACCCGGCACTTCGTACTTTTTCGTCAGGTGCTTGACCCATTGCGGCGCCACCCAGAGAGCGGCTCCGTTGCCGTGCCACCGGGCTGATTTCGTCGTGCTTAGGAGTTTTCCGTAGGTGATGGCGCCCTCGGGCAAGTCGCCCATGCCGGGCGAGCGGAGCGCGGCTGCGATGTCTCCTTTCGACATAGAGATCTCTTGCAGTCCGGAGAAGTCTACCCCCCACCGCCGGCAGAAGTCTTCAGTCTGCTGCAGCTTTGATTCACTGGAGCCCCGCGTGTTAAATGTCATGGCCCGTAGGGCTCCTTCTGCTGCCCCGTGCGGCGAGCCGCGCCGCCGAAGGCCGCGCCGTGTCGCGTCCTGCGCATCGTCAGCTACGCATTCGCGCGCCGCTGGCCCCAAGCTATGCTTGGGAGGCGCACCCGAGGCGGCCGCCAATCGGGAGTGTGGCGTCGTTCCGCGCGCACGCAGCGCCCGGCGAGTCCAGACCCACATGCAATGCGGGCGCATCTTAGAGGAACGCTTCGCGCACGGAAGCGTGCGAGAGCTCAAAGTCAGCGGCGGCCAGCGTGCCACCCAACCGTCGACGCGTTGATCATGAACGCTCCTGCGATCACTGAATTCGCACACACCGAGACAGTACAGCTAGTGATGTAACTGGGGTGTGACTGTGTCGGAGGAGGGGGGGCGGGGGGGGGGGGGGGAGGTAAAGAGCCACACCGGAGAGCGGCGCCGCCACCTGGGGGGGCCTCCGCCCCGCCCTCAGAGCCGCGCTGCAGACTGCCGAGCCTCCACCCCGCCCATCGGCCTCCACCCGCCGGGCCTCCGCCCCGCCCTCCGAGCCGCCCCCCCGCCCGCTGCGCCGCCGCCCCGTCCCGCGAGCCACCCCGCCGCCCGCCGCGCCTCTAGATCTGCCCGTCCCGCGAGCCGTGCCGCCGCCGTCCGCTGCTGCCCCGTGCGGCGAGCCGCACCGCCGAAGGCCGCGCCGTGTCGCGTCCTGCGCATCGTCAGCTACGCATTCGCGCGCCGCTGGCCCCAAGCTATGCTTGGGAGGCGCACCCGAGGCGGCCGCCAATCGGGAGTGTGGCGTCGTTCCGCGCGCACGCAGCGCCCGGCGAGTCCAGACCCACATGCAATGCGGGCGCATCTTAGAGGAATGCTTCGCGCACGGAAGCGTGCGAGAGCTCGAAGTCAGCGGCGGCCAGCGTGCCACCCAACCGTCGACGCGTTGATCATGAACGCTCCTAACAGGCCGCTGGTCAGAGACGGCGATCTGCGGGCGTGAGTGAGACGTACGGCGAGTATCCGGACAGGTAGGCGAAGAACTTGGCGAGCACGGCGAAGACGGGCGGTTGGGAACAAGCAAGTCAGCGCGCGGGGCGCGCGGATGCAGTCGAGGCGGAGGCCAGTCCTGCGGTAACACCATCTGGCTGGCGAAATAGCCGCGCGCTGCGTGCCGCGAGCGGCCGCCAAGTCTGCGTGGTGCGAAGCGCATCTGGCCCGAGCTCGACGGGAGCTGGAGCGGGAAGCTGAGGAGCTGCAGACTCTGCACTGCAGCCAGCCGAGCGAACTTGAGGCCAAGGGCGCGAGCGCAGCAGCTGGCACCGCTGGGGCTCGTTCGTAAAAAAAAGAGGGGGGGGGGGAATACCTGCCATTATCCTCGAGTATCCTTGAAAAATGCATTTCGGGCTGCTACAGGTGTGAACAGTGAAGCGAATGCTTGTTTTAATTGTACTCAGGCATCTAGTAATTGTTTAAACACTAAGCTGTGACTCTAGACCCTCTGGACGCACTCTCTTGTGGCTGAAATCCAGGGGGGCAAAGAAGTGAAAATGACCAAATTAGTCTCTGCAGAAGCGCATCCATATGCTTTCAAGCACTCCTGAAGTAAGTTATTAATTACAAGAGTGATATGATGCCGCTTTTGGAAGGCTGAATACGAGTTTTCGCTGAGATCATGCAGGGGCCATGGTTGAAACATGCCATGCTCTCACAGGTCGCCAGCATCGACTCAAGACACGCTAAATACCTCTTTAGAAAGCCCTTAACTTCCAGATTACAGGAATAAATTTTTTGTCCGGTCTGACGATTCCCGGAACGTCGGTGCACCTTCATGTGTCTCACTGAGCACATCATGATCACAATTTGGTTGGAGTTGCCAGCCAGGAAGTCGTTGAGTCTCTGGGCCACTTGGGAGGAGGCAGCTGGGGAGAGGTGCTTGAGTTCCGCAATCGACTCAAACTGCGTGCGGGCGTGGGCTGGCCGTGCGCAGCCCGAGGGTTCGGGGCAGGAGGGGGGGGCACCGGGACACCCAGGAAGAAGCATTCGGCGCCGCGAAGTATCTTGTGAACGGGAGAGACAGGGCCAAGTGGAAGAACTAGAGCGTCGGCTTCGGGAATGTTGAAAGGGTCGGTGGCTTCGGTTACTTCACCAATAGAGCCGCCTATATCGATTCCCTCGAGGACTGACACAAGGTTGGCGGTAGCGTCGAAGGCCAGCCCTTGGACTGCCTTGCCGAAGTCCGAGGGTGCATTATTTTCGTCCTGGAGCTGGCGTTCGGGTAGAGGGAAATGTTCGATAACCGCCCGATGCTCTTTGGTCGGAATCAAAGAAATGAATTTGCGCTCTGCCGCCTCCTTGGATTTCGCCGGGCCGCTGAGTACGTTCTTGCTCTCAGGCGGGAGATGGGCTGCGTGGCTTTTTGAGAGGTTGAGACTATGACTACGAGCGGCAGCTGGATCAGACGGTGTCGTGGGCGGCTCGGCCCCGGCCAAAATTTGGTCAATGACGAGCTGGTCTGCTGGGCTGGCTGGATAAGGGTGACGTGCCGCTTGGGCAAGTTGCGAAAACTGTAGCACATCGTCGCAGCCAGCCATGGCCACGGTCCGGCGTAGGTGTCGAATCAGACTACAATGGAGATCAGTGAGTGCAGATCTAGTACCCCCTGTCGCCGCCCTGAGTCCGGCGCCCCCGCTGCGAGCTTCAATCACGAGTTCGGGCGGCTGCCTACTCATGGTATGCGAGTTCGAAGGCGAAGCGAGGCGTGGCATGGAGACAGCGGGCGGCGGGGTCAGGGGAGGGGCGACAGAGGGGACGATGCTCCGGGGGAATGTGACGAGGCGAGCGGCTGGTGGTGTGACTGCGAAGGGAGTGCACTGGGCAGGGGCGGCGAGCAGAGGAGGGGCGCTGGACCCCGCGGAGGGCGCCGGAGCAGAGCTCAGCTCGCAGATCGCCGGCGAGCTCTGCGGCAGGGGTACGGCTTCCCGGGCGGGCGGAGGCCGGGGGGTACTCAAGAGCGAGGCGGGGCGCGGGGCGGGGGCCTCGGGCGGCGGGGGCGAGGAGTGCTCGCAGTCGGCAGCGGCTGGGGCCGCGGGCCTTGAAGGAGAAGGGGACGCCGTGGTGGCGGCCGCCGCGGCGGGGGGTACGGCTCCAGGGGGCGGGGCTCCGTGGCGGGCGCTCGGCAAGGGTACCGCCGGGGGAGTACGCGGGGCGGGGGCGGCGAGGGGAGGGAGGGCGCCAGGCGCCGCTAACGACGCCGGGGCAAGTCTCAGTGCGCCAGTCGCCGGCGGTTCCTACAGCGGGGGGGTACAGCTGCCTGGGCGAGGGGGGCCGGGGGGTACCCGAGAGCGAGGCGGGGCGCGGGGCGGGGGCCTCGGGCGGCGGGGGCGAGGAGTGCTCGCAGTCGGCAGCGGCCGGGGCCGCGGGCCTTGAAGGAGGAGGGGACGCCGTGGTGGCGGCCGCCGCGGCGGGGGGTACGGCTCCACGGGGCGGGGCTCCGTGGCGGGCGCTCGGCAAGGGTACCGCCGGGGGAGTACGCGGGGCGGGGGCGGCGAGGGGAGGGAGGGCACCGGGCGCCGCTAACGACGCCGGGGCAAGTCTCAGTGCGCCAGTCGCCGGCGGTTCCTGCGGCGGAGGGGGTACAGCTGCCTGGGCGAGGGGGGGCCGGGGGTACCCGAGAGCGAGGCGGGGCGCGGGGCGGGGGCCTCGGGCGGCGGGGGCGAGGGTTTCGCGCTGAGAGCCGCGGCGTGGGCGAGGACGACGGAGTTGAGAATTGGCGTCTGTGGCGCCGTGAAGCCGGGCGGCGTTGCGGCCGGCCCGGGCGAGGGGGGCAGGGACAGTCCAGCGGCGACGGGGGCGGCGAGCGCGAGGGCAGCGCATACCGCGGTGGCTGCGGAAAGGAGCTGGAGGCCCAGGAGGCGATGCTGGCTGCGCCGGGCCGTAGCTGCCTCGTAGCTGTGGTGCGCGCGCGAGCGCCCGCGCGGGCGGCGGCGGTGGCGTCGGCGTCGCTGGCCGGGGAGAGGGAGCTCGGCGTGAGCGGGCGCCGCTGCACTGGGCGTCTTGGCTGCTGCAGGCGCCCGTCCGCTCCCTTGCGGGTCAGACTGGCGCGATGTGCTGGCCGGCGCGTACCAGAGGATCAAGAGAATCGCCGTGTAGAGAGTGTAGAGCCAGTCGCCCACGAGGGGCAGAGACCGACCATTGGAGTGCAAGGGGCCGCGGCGCCTGCCTCGCAGCCCCAAGCACTGGGGCAAGGAGAGATGTGCCGCGCGTTGTCGCGTAGGCACTGAAAGATATGCCGCGCTTTGACGCGAAGGCATAGAGGTGTTACTCCTCTCGCGGCTGTCCTGCGGGGGCAGTGAGGCCGCGTGGCGGGAAGTGGCGGACGCGGCAGCGGTCGACAGAGCGTTACCGCGGCCGCGCGTGTCAGTTGCGTCGTCGCTCCCGGCATCGCTGATGCGTACCGGAGCGGCGGCGCAGTTCTGATCCCCGGAATCTGCATACGCACGCGTCGTCTCGCGCGCACCCCGCGCTGACGAACTAACTACGTGGCCTGTACTACGGTGGTCTCCGTTATTGGCGACGAGACCACCAGGCCACGTGTCCGATGCGCCGCCACCCGGCGCGGGCCCGCCCCAATAGGCGGCCAGGTCAATAGTGACCCGGGGAGTGCTTCAGAGAGAGCGTAGCGGCCCTAGGAGGGCCGCTACGCCCGGCGCATGCTGATTTTTGGGGTACAGCATTTTTTTTTCCACCGCCCCGTCCTCCAGCCACCCGCTGCCCCGCCCGCTCGCTGGCGATGTAGTAGAAGCTCCCAAACTGCGACGATCCGAGGCGGGCTCACCCGTCCCGGCGGTCTGGGCCTCGTCAGCCACGTGCTCGCGCGTCGCTGGCCCAATGCTGTGCTTGGCAGGCGCACCCGAGGCGACCGCCGATCGGAAGGTTGCGTCGGTCCGCGCGCTCACGCAATATCCTGCCAGTCCAGAGTCAGAGGCACTGTGTTAGCATCTCAAAGGGACGCTCTATGCACCGAAACATGCGAGAGAGCTCCGCCGGCGACCAGAACCGCATCCGTGGCCGCGGCCGGCGTGCACCTCAACCCTCCAAATCGAGTGCGGGGTTGTGTAGTAGAGATACTGCGGACGTAAGTGAGCTAAAAGCCACGCAAAGAAGCCGGCCAGCGCGGCGAAGTCGCCCGGCGCGGGGTTGCGGGCCGGGTCGATCTAGCTGTAGATCGGCGCGGCGCAAGGACGACGCCACGGGGGGAGCTGGACCCGTAGTTACAAGCTCGCGTGCTCGTAGCTACCGCGCGCTGCGTGCTGCGAGCACCCGCGAAGTTGACGCAGCGGGCGGCGCTGCGAGCAAGGGCCGCAAGAGCCGCTGGCATTCGCTTCAGATGGCCTCGACAAGCTGTACTACGGCGCGGCTGCCGCGGCGGCCCTGCCGCTGTGGGCCTCGCAAGCCTTTTTCCCCCATCAGTCGTGTACCCCAAACTTGCTGCCTTCAAGTGCCTTGCTGCCAGCAGCTGCAGCCTCGACGGAAGGCTGCCGCGCGGACGCGCTTCACTCTCACAGCGGGTCGGTTTGTTGGCTCCTCCGGGGTCTCGCAGCGCTGCCCGCGTCTCTGATGCCGCTTTTCATAAAAGGTCGAACGGACTTGCTGCCGCCGCAGCGAACATCGTCGGCTTCCAGCGCGAACGATGCTCGAAGGTACTTTCTTGCATCCTCTGCCCCTCTCGCCGCCTGTCGCCCGCCTGATTTCAAACGCAGAGCCTTGCTTCAGGGCGGCTGGCTCCCGGTTGCGGCCGCGAACGCTCGCGAACGCATCGCTGTCGACCTCCTTGTTGCCTTTGTTGTCCATTCCTCCCGCGGCTGTCGCCAATGGGCGTTCTGCCGCTGACAGGCACGCGCGGCACGTAGGCGGTGGCTGTGGAGGCGAAGCAAGGTGCTTTTCGTTTCCTCTCCTTTGATTCAATCCCTCACTCCGCTGGCGGGCCAGGGAGCGGGCGTGACTGGTCCCCGCGAGCAGAAGACCACCGCCCAGTTCGCTTGGCGACTTCTTCCGCAGGCCAGGTGCTCGCTCTTGTCTCCGCTGCTTGCCCATTGATCTTGTTGTAACGCCGGCGGCGTGCGCAGCGCAGCGCATGCCGCTCTCCGCCGGACGTGTGGCTGCTGGCGCTCTCGAAGTTCAGGCTTGCGGCCACTCGGGCGCAGGTGCGGTCGTTTGCCGGCGTGCACGCTTCTTTTCTTTCGATTGACTCTCCGAGCGCAGCGAGCGCTTCGCCCTCGCCCTCGCCCTCGCCCTCGTGGTCGCGGTCGCGGAAATCCTGGCCGCGGGGCAAGCTCGAGCCGGTCTGCTGCTCCCTCTCCTGGCCCAGGTGCTCAGCGGCCCGTTCGATCCCGCCTCGATTCGAGCGCTCGCTAACCCCGATGCGCACAGCGCAGCGGGCTCGGCGAGGTGCCACACGACCTACAGCGCGCGCGGGCCGCATCGCTTCACGCCCTCCCCTCCCACGTGAATCCCTAGTCGCGTCCCCCCCGGTCCCTTTCCTTGCTGGCCCGCACGCATAATTTTGCGTAGCCACCGCTAGGCTATGTGGAGGAGCAGCAGGCAGCGAAATTCAGTTTCAGTTTCCGTTTCAGTTTGTACAGCCTAGTTGAGTTCGCCATCGACCAGTCAGATGTATGCGTAGTCAGAATCGGCAGGCAGAGAATTTCAGTTTCAGTTTCAGTGTGTGCACTGTGCAGCCTAGACGAGCCCACAAGCGGCCAGTAAGATGTATTCACAGTCAGAATCGTAGATAGGTAGATAGATAGATCATCCCCCAAAGAATCAGATACCACGCTTTGATATATTTCTAGCCAGAACGCGTACGCCAGAGCCAGCCTGGCAAATCTTTGGTGGCGATCTGGCTCTAGATCTCTAGTTCTGCTAGCTGGGCGAGAACTGGGCTAGCCATGGCTCTCTAGTAGCTGGCCCGGCGGGCTGAGAAGTGGGCGGGGAATGACGCCCTCCGCCGGCGTATGCATATACCTATATATATATACGTATACTGGTACGCTGGTCCGGTGCGCGGCTCCGATCGTCACTTTTGGCTCCCGGGCGGTACCGGTGCGTTCTGGTGCAGCTTGGACACAGTGCCGTGAACCGACGCGTACCGACGGTACGGCAGCGTACCGACGTGTACCGAACGAGTCCGCCGCGTACCAAACGCACCGACGGTGCAGCGACCGTACCGTCGGTGCACGGTACAGTGGGCGGTACGAATCTGGTACGACAACGTACCAATTTTGTACCTATTTTGTACCGAACGTACCTGGAGCCAAAAGTGACGATCTACGGGCTCGCCGCTGATCCGGGTGCGCTGAATGATCACGGGCCGGAGCGCGCGCCGCTTCGGCAGAGGCTGCGACACGCAGGTCACAATGAGGACGAGATGCTTCTGCTCCACCTCGTCCCAGAGATGATAACAATCGAACTGTCTATGCCTAAGACCGAACTGCTCAGGCTTGGGCCGCCTCTCCTGGAAAAGTCGAATGCCAGGGGCGCATCGCCAGAGCGTCGAAGTCACCTCACGAGCGCGCCGAACCGGGCCGGTCCACTGAGCTCGCAGACGCTCGAGAAGAGCGAGATGGCTAACGCGAGATGTGATCGGCTCACCGCGAGGCCGGCTGCCACACGCAACAGCACGCGGCACTCTAGGCATTTTGGCGGGGTGCCACTCCCTTCGCTGCCGCTGGCAGGCGACGCGGAACATGATTGCGCAGCTGGACCTCGGCTAGCTAATGGCACCGAGCGCCCTGCCCGCCCAAGCACTCCCGTACCCCCCCACGGATCCTCCCGCTGCATGGCCGCAGCGAGCAACGAGCCGGCGGTCGAAGGGACCTACACTCGGGTCCGGATAGCCTATGGGGAAGTCCCCAACGCCAGCCTTCACCCCCCGCATATACCGGACATCACGGTCCTGCTGGAGGCGAGCGGCGACCACTACGCCCTCTTCAATGGGCGCACGCACCACCTCCTGGTCGTCCCCGGCGACATTGAGCGCGTGACGGCACTGCGAACGACGGAACACGCGGATGAACTTCGCGTCCTGATGTCGGATGAGACGAACTGGCAGGCAACTGGGAGCCGCCGCGTGGGGAGCATCACCCTGCGATGGGACGGCAAGACCGTGTGCTCCCGCGTCTGGCTAGCTGGTCCGCCACCACATACGCAGCACGCGAAGTGCCGATCGTCCTTCCGGCACCAACTGCGCTCGCAGGAACGCGGGGCTGTCACAGATGCACGAATGCCTCCTCCGGAATCAAGAAGCGCAAGGCCCACAGCACTTTCCCCGCCTGGCCGACCCCACCGTTCCCTGGCCGCCGCTGCTCGGCTGGCTCCGCTCTCCCGGCTATTACCTTAGCTAGCTATGAGGGCCCTAACGGAGGCGCCCACGCTCCCTGCCATGTCTTAAAAACGGACGCAGTCTCTTTTTGCCTGCGCGTCGCCTGCCCCTAACGCACCGGATACGGAGGTAGCTCAGCCCGCCGCCACGCAAGCCCAGCCAGCCCCCCCCACCCTCACCTTCAGTAGTCTCTTCCCGCCCGCGCACTTTGCTGCTGGGAGCCCTCTCATAGGCCCGGCGCCCGCCCTCCCCCGCCACAAGCCCGCTGGTGCTCTCAGAGTGATGATGTTTAACACAAGGGGCACGTCGGCGGGCCGGCTACAGCAGGCGGAAGACTTTGCGGCGAAATGGGCACTAGATTTGATACCGCTGCCGGAGCTCTCGATTTCGAATGCTGAGTTGCAGGCGGCTCTCCTCACCCCAACCGCTGCCCCCGGCGAGGCCCCGCTCAGCTCAATCACGCGCGGGAGGCTGATCCACTCGATTAAGAAATCGAAAACCAAAGGGAACGGGACTGCTCTCTGGGTCGCCGAGCCGTGGGCGCGCCACATCGCGCGGCACTACCGCTGCCCGGGCAGACTCGCCGGGTGTGAAATCCGCCTCAAGGCGAACCGCCAGCTGTTCGTCGCGAGCGCCTACATGCCTCCCACCGAGAGTAAACCTGAGCACATCGCGGATCAAAAGGCGCTGATGGAGTGCCTCGAGCGCATCAACGCGGACTTTCGCTCTCGTGCGAAAGCTCACCTGATTCTCCTGGGTGACTGGAACTCTGTTGCGATCCCGGCCATCTCCCGCATTCGTCAAGGCAGCTTCATCCAGTCCCAGATACCGGAACGCGCGTGGTGGGGGACGCTGCGAGGCACTTGGGGACTGTTGGATGCGGCAGAAGAGAAAAGAAAAGGAGCGGAGGTCACCTTTATTGCCTGCCATGGCCCGCCAGCGGAGACATCGGGGGCCCCGCCAGCGGACGACGACGAAAACGGGGACTCGGCGGCCGAGGCGCCGGAACTCGTGCTGGACGACCGCCTGCTGGATCCTGCGCCCGACGACGTTATCATCTCGGCGGGGCGCATCGATGCGGTGCTTCACTCGGCGAGCCTGAAAAAGGCGCTGCGATCGGTGCATGCACTGCCCCGAGCCGTGGCCATGCCGCACCCTTCTGATCACCTTCCCGTCATGGCCGACTATGACCTGAAAACGGCGGGGCTCAGCCAGCCAGCCAAGGACGAGGCGCGCCCGGCGAAGCCTCCGCCCCTCTTCGCGCTGCACCTCATAGACAAAGAGAAGCTCCCGGCGTTCCGAAAGGCGGTGGAAGAGCGCTTGAAAGGACTGGAGACAGAACTGGACAAGGCCCTGAACGGCGTTGGCGGCGGCACCGACGAGGAGCGGCGGGAGCGAATCGGTACCCTCTACCGGCGGGCCACCGAGGACGTGCTGGCGCTAGCTAAAGAACACAAGTGCCTGAAAGCGCGCGGCTCCCGCCCCGCGAACCGGCGGCCGGTCGCATGGCAGCTGGTGATGGACAAGAAGGTTGGTCGCCTACTCGCTGGATGGGCTGCAGAATCCGCTGGAGGCTTACCATCATCCCGATTGATCACCCGGATCGAGAAACTTGAGGGCCTCGTCAAAAGCCTCGTCCCGGGACCCGAACCCATGCCGCGCCGCCCCGTCCGTGACCCGGACGATGCAGCGCCCTTCCCGGCCCGCTACGGGTCGTGGCGACTCTACTTCAAGCTCCTGAACAACTGGCGGAACCGCGTTTGCAGACGCCACCAGAAAGAGACGAGCGCAGAACGTAACCGGCAGATCCAGGAGTTCGTCACGGTGCGCCAGGCGCGCTTTGCGGACCCGCGCCAGCTGCGCAGCTATCTAAACTCTGTACTTGGACGCTCGTGCGGGGAGCCGATCATGCACGTCACGCGACTAGCGCGCGACGGAAACTTTTACGAAATTTACACGTCTCCCGATGAGGTCAAAGCCGTCATGGCCGAGCACTGGAAGCAATGGTGTGCCAAACGCAACCCCCAGCTTGGCGGCACAGTCGACCTGGTGCCCGACTCCGCGCTAGACTACCTGCCCCCCGACTTCTGGCGTGCAGCCTACCAGCCCCTGGCTCTGCAAGCTGGTGCAGCAGATGCATTCGCCGGGACAATGATCGAGCTTACGTACGAGGAGCTAGGGGCGTACGTGCGCTTGCTGACAAACGGGGCGGGCGGGCCCTCGAACTGTACAAACGCAATCTTGAAGACGCTCTGGAACCCGGAGCTGCCCGACGCGATGGATCCGGAGGCGTACCCACCCCGCGGGCGCCGGCTCCTGATGGCGGTCGTCTGATGGCGTTAAGGGTCATCATGCCCGTCGTGGCCCGGTCCAATAACCCAGAGAGGGGAGCAAATTTTGTTTTTGCGAGGTGCTCCGCCTCCGCGACCTGCCCAGCGAGATGTGTGAGAGCAATATCTTCGGGATCCCGAAGAAGGGGGTCTGGGACGGGGACATCGAAGGCAATCTCCGCCCCATCACGCTCCAAGAGGTCGGCCTGAAGCTAGCGACGGGCCTGCTCACGAAGCGACTAGCGGATGCTATAGAGAAGCACGGGGTGCTGAAGGGGGTGAACTACGGCTTCAGGAAAGCCAAGTCAACGGACGACGCCTTGCACCTCACGGTGGCCATCCTAGAGGACGCTAAAGAGCACCAAAAGCCCATCTATATCTTGCTCCAGGACATCCGGCGGGCGTACGATTCAGTGTCGTGGGTCAGCATGGAGCTCTCCCTCCGCCGGATCGGGGCCCCGGAGGGGTACATTGACCTGCATCGCAATATCTTTGAGCGCCGGCGCGCGTGCGCGATCACGGGGCACGGACTCTCTGACGCCTTCGAGCTTGAATGCGGCCTTCCACAGGGCGGCATCGAGTCCCCGCTCCACTGGCTCATCTTCTACGATGCCCTCCTCTGCGCTCAGCAAGAGTTGGACAGAATCGACTGCGATCAAGGCGGGGAGGGGGTCGCGTACGTTCTGGGCGATGCGGTCGCGGACGCCGGGCAGCCCCGCGCGCGCGTCACGGGGTGCGCGTACGTGGACGACACCCAGTGGTGGAGCGGCACAGCGGCCGGGATTCAGAGACTGGCCGACGTGGCCTCCGAGTTCTTCCGCATGCACGACATTACGGTCAACGCTTCGAAAACCGAGTTCGTGTACAACAACGTCTCACCCGAGCCAAAAGCTCCGCTGCTGGGCCATCCACGCGTGCCGGTCGGCAAGAAGCTGGCGCCGGGCGCGCACTTTAAGCTGCTCGGCGTCTACTTGACCGCAAACCTGTCCTGGACCGAGCAAATCAGACAGATGGAAGCGCAAGCCCGCGAGACCGTTGCGGTCATTGCACGCAAGCAACTGACCGCGCAAGAGGCCTGCTACATCGTCGAGGCCGTCGTGCAGGCCCGGATCGCGTACGGGCTCAAGGTGGTGCCGATGTCGGAAGCCCAGTGCGACCATCTGGACGCCATCTGGCTGCGAGTAGTTAAGCACCACGGTGGACTAGCGGCGTCGACATCGAACTATGCACTCTGGAGCCACGGCACGTATCGCCTCCCGCGCACGGCGCACCTGATGGCCAAGAACCAGATCATGGATCTGCTCGCGCGGCTCTGCGGCGAGCCTGACGATCTGCTCTCCCAGGTGATGGCCCACCACGTTCGCGCCCTCCAGCGAAAGCTAGGCGTGCCGCTGCTGCCGACAGAGTTCCTGAACGCGCGCGTCACGCCCCAACTCGCGAAGGCCAACACGATCGCCGCTGTGATGCCGTTGCTACAGCGCCGCCAGTACAGGATCCAATCGAACCACGCACGCTACGTGAGCGCCCCGTACCCCCCTGGGAGTGGGGTACCCTGGCCGAAGCCGGCAGAGCTCATGCGCGAGTACGTTTTGGCGACTCATATCCCCAAAGATATCTTCAACGACGCCGCTCCTGCCCTCTATGCTGCCGGCATGTACTGGATGTCCTCTGTCACAGCACGCGACGGCGAGCGCCTCTGCACCTGGCGGGACCTGCACCTCCGCGCCCCCCGCGACACACTGCCTTGGGCCGCCCCCCCCTGGTGGAAACCCCTGGCCCAGGCCCTAACGCTAGACTCCAGCGGCAAGGGCGCCCTGCGGTACCCGATGCGGCAGCCCCCCGGCACCCCCCCCTCGGCCATGGCGCAGCTGCCAGGCGGAGCTAAGAAATACATTCACCGCCCGGACGACTTCATCTGCTACTTCGACCTAGCGACCATTCACGATGCCACGATACCGCCCCACTTAGGACGCCTCCGTACGGCGGAGTCCAAGCCGGGCCGCCTCGTTGCGACGGAATGCCGGCTCGAACACTGGATCCCTGTCCCGGAAGAAGCGGACCCGGTCGCCGACGGCGCCTACTGCCGCTGCGATGGGCACTGTCAGCACGAAATCCGGGAGCCGCCCCTTGCGCAGCGCCGCTACAATATCATACCCGGGGAGGGCCGACGGCACTGGCACGACGATCACACCTGCCCGCGGGCCGCCGGCGCGGCCTGCCGCGCGACGAGCACCTGCGACGATGCAGGGGAGCACGGCACTTCTATCGGGGGCTGGGTCGAACACGCCGCCGCGCTGGGAACCGTACCTGGCTCCATGTCAACCGCTGCGCTCAGCAACGTGCCCGTGGACGAATGCAAGGGCCAGGTCGCTACCCGTTCAGGCGGCGCCAGCCGCAAGGTCCTGCGCCAAGGCTTACTCGAATATTTTCACCCCGGGCGAACCGCGGCAGAGGCGATGGATGCGCACCAGTGGCGGATGCTGCTGCAAGCCAGGCAGGAAGGGGACGAGCGCGTTCAATGGCACCTCCTCTCACCCGAGGATGCCGCCCGCCTCGCCGAGCTGGAAGCGGACCCGCCGGATCCGCTGCACCTGCCGCAAGACGAGGCGGCTCCGATTACCGATAGGCAGGCACGGAAATACTACTGCGCACTGAGGGACGAGGACTCCTGGGCGACCTTTCTGCAGGCGTGGGATGGGCTGGAGGGTTGGGCAGCTGAAGCCGCCTCCGACGGGACCTACGAGGCGGCCGCGCCAGCCCAAGCCTGGACGGACGGGAGCCTGCTGGACGGTCAGACGAGCCTAGCGTGCGGGGCCTATGCGGTCCACTGGCCCGCGCGTCACCTGCGTACGGGCGCGAACCTCCACCCGCCGGAAGTCTTTCCAAGCTTCCGCGCCCGCCTGAGTGGGACGCAGGAGATCAACAAAGCGGAATTACAGGCAGTGCTTATGGCGGACATGCTATCCCCGTTCGGAGCCGTCGTCCACATCGACAACCAGAACGCGATCCGCTGGTGTAAGGAATTCGTTCTCGACGCCGCCCAGCGTAGCCCGCGGGAGTACATCCGGCACGTCTGCTCTGCCGAACTGTATGCGTGGCGTAAGCTCAGGGCCCAACTAGATATGAGGGGGCGGCCGCTCACGCTGGTGAAAGTGAAGGCGCACGCGCAAGGCGAAGCGCGCGACCTGCACAATGACGTTGCCGACGCTCTTGCGAATCGCACAGCCGACGAACAACTCCCTGCAGAGAGTCTTCACGAGCCCGTTTTCCTGCCACCGGAGTTCAGCATGCCAGCCGTCCTCACAATCGGTAACGGGGACGGCACCGTGCGACGGGTGGAAGGCGACCCGAAGGAACACATGGACACCTTACATGAGCATCACACACACTTCGCTTGGGCTCAACAACCACTGGCTGGTGCGTTTCTACGCCGCGGAGACGCCGGGGCAGACATCGGCGGGCTGTACGCGGAGACAGCCGTAGGACCCAGGTTCCGCGGCGCGAGCGGAGCTCGCAACGCGCTTTTCAAGTTCAGGACCCAATTGATCTGCAGCTCGCTTCCAGCGAACGAAGTCCGGGTACGGGATAGGCCTGACCTCTACGCAGCCTATAACCCGGGCGGCCGCTGCGCGGCCTGCGCCACGAGGACACCGAGTACCCGGCGAGACTGCGCAAGCCCAGCTGAAGCGAACGAGCAGCCAGTGCAGGCCGGCCCCAGCAGACGGCGCGAGATACCGATAGCTCTCATGGCGGGCCCGGCGGAGACATTCACACACGTCTTCCTCTGCCCGGGGCCCCATGCAGTGGCGCACCGCGCGGAGACCGCCCGTGAGCTGAATCGCTTCCTGCGGCGCGCCCACCGCGAGACTCACGGACCCCAACTCAAGAACATTGATCCCAGGATAGCGCTCACCTCCGGCCTTGTGCCCACCTATCTGCGCGTAGCCGACGATGACGCCGAAGCGCGCAGCTCCGACGACCGCCCGACCACGTACTCGCGGCTCTGGGTCCTCCAAGGTGTTGCCCCGCAGTCGCTCGAGCGGGACTTGATCCGCGCCCTCGACCTCGACCCGCGCCGCGCGCCCCGCACGGCCAAGCGCGTACGCCAGATGCTGATCAAACGCGCGCGTCGGCTCTGGGCCAGCCGGTGCGAGATCAACGCAGCATGGGAACGAGACTGTCGCATCTCTCAAACCTCTAAGCGTCGCCCGCGCCCGCCCCGCACAGGAGCTAGAGCTAAAGAACGTGCCCGCGGACCCCGTGTCCCGATAGAGCTCTGTCCTGCCTGCGACGGGCCCATACACCTTCATAACGACCTTCGCGCAGCTCAGAACGCGGACTGCCCGCCGGAATACCGAGGATGGAAGGCAGCGCTTCAAGCCCAAGAGCTCTACGACAGCACCAAGGTCTGCCCCTGGAGCCTGCCCCCCCCGGACGATTAACCTTCCCTCGTAGGGGGAGGGGGGGGGGGGGGGGGCTACAACTGGAGGAGACGTGGAGACACGGAGACTCCACCACTACGCCCACTGACGACCTCACTCTCAACCTATCACCTACGGCCGCCCGCCGGGCCCTCGCGCCCGCCGACCCGCCGCCGCCTGCGCGACTTGTTCCTCCACACCTCCCTCGCTACCGCCGACACGCTCGCCTCCCGCCGCCACCGCTGCTCTTGCCCCCTCTGCCCTCACTCGCCCGTTGCCCCAGTCGCCCTCCCCCACGGCCCCACCCTTCACCCCCTCTGCCCCCACCGTTCTGCTGATCTCCCGCTACCCCAGGGAGGGGACGGTGGTGCGGGCTGCCAGGTGGAAGGTCGTCGGTCGGCCGCTGAACCCACCGGCGCCTGCCCTGGCCACACGCCAGGCCGGGGCGGTCGGACCGCCGTGGAGGGGGCTCGTCATTGCCCGCGGCGGGGGGGAGGCGGTCGGCGGGCGGCTGGAAGCCCGGCGGAACGCGCCACTGGAACCTCCCTCCTCCCGACCGCGGCCGCCCGACCCGGTCCTCCCCCGTCCTTTCCCGCCGCCCAATGTTGCCCCATGCCGTGCCCTCCTCCTCGCCCCCATCCCCCCTTTCCCCGATCAATCTTTCCCGATGCTCTGAGCCCGGCGGCTCCACCAGGCCTGCTCTCGCACGAGCGAGCCCCAGACCCGACCCGCCGTGCCGACGACACGGCGGGCCGTACTCTAGCGTGTACAGAGTGGTTAGATTATAGTGCGCCTTCTCGGAGGCCCTAGCCTACTAGGCATAGAGCTAGCTACAGCTGCAGCTCACTTCGCTGCCCACCTCTGATTTCTACTCTCGTCCCCGGGTAGTCACTCCCTCTCCCGCGTAGGATCTTTCCTGTGCTGCAGCTCTACTACTAGGCTAGACTTAGTTCCCGGGGTAGCGTCTCCAGTTACTTTCATATCCGAGCTCCACCCGGTCCGATGTCCGAAAGGCTTAGTCCCGTAGGCTCATCTCTCGACTTGACACAGATGGACACCTCAGCTATATCTCTAGCCATTTGTCTCGGTGTGTGCGAATTCATTTACAGGCCGTGAACGCTCGCGAACGCATCGCTGTCGACCTCCTTGTTGCCTTTTTTGTCCATTCCTCCCGCCGCTGTCGCCAGTGGGCGTTCTGCCGCTGACAGGCACGCACGGAACGTAGGCGGCGGCTGCGGAGGCGAAGCAAGGTGCTTTTCGTTTCCTCTCCTTTGATTCAATCCCTCATTTCGCTGGCGGGCCAGGGAGCGGGCGTGACTGGTCCCCGCGAGCAGAACACCACCGCCCAGTTCGCCCGGCGCCTTCTTCCGCAGGCCAGGTGCTCGCTCTTGTCTCCACTGCTCGCCCTTTGATCTTGTTGTAACGCCGGCGGCGTGCGCAGCGCAGTGCGTGCCGCTTTCCGGACGTGTGGCCCGTGGCTGCTGGGATCGGCCTCGGAGTTCATGCTTGCGGCCGCTCGGGCGCAGGTGCGGTCGTTTGCTGTCGCGCATATTTCTTCTCTTTCGATCCGAGCGCAGCGAGCTCTTCGCCCTCGCCCTCGCCCTCGCGGTCACGGTCGCGGGCTGCCGGGCGCCTCGGAGATCATGCTTTCGGCCGCTCGGGCCGAGGTGCGGTCGTTTGCCGGCGCGGATGCTTCTTTTCTTTCGATTGACTCTCCAAGCGCAGCGAGCGCGTCGCTCTCGCCATCAGCGGACGCGGAGCAATCGCAAGCTGAATTTCTGCCTCCTCTCCTCGCCGAGGTGCATAGCCGCCTGCGTACCGGCCTTTTCCTCTTTCCATTCGATTTAAGCTCTCGCTCACCGCGATGCGCATGGCCCAGCGAGGGCGGCGAGGTGCAGAACGACCTGGTGCGGGCCGCATCGCTTCACCCGTTATCCTCCGGCTTATGACTCGCCCTTTGTTTCCTAGCAACTAGGGACGAACGACTAATTGAAGCCGCGCGTGAGCGGACGGTGTCGGGCTGGAGCGCGTGCGGCTGCATCCGGGGCCAGGGTAGGGTTTATATTTGCAGGACTAGGCAGGGCTAGGCCAGAGTAGGGATCATATTTGCGATGTGACAGCATGTATGCATAGGTGTGTGCATGCAGATCATGAATTAGGCGGCCCGCACGATATGTGAAAATAGGTGGCCTGCAGATCAACTTATTTATATAGATGCAAAAAGCCAATGCCAGATGTACATGTGTTCTGGCCCGCCTATAGCTAGTCATGGGCCGTCAGGGCCTATATATAGCTATATAGGCTATAGTATAGCTGACCTAGGCCTGTGCATGCGACCTGCAGCTGGATCCCCCGGAGATCCTCCACTAGTACTGGCTCAATATTTATACAAGATAATATACAAATCAATAATCTTAATATGAAGAATATTAATCAATTTATCGACAAACCTGGCGATATATCAATATATACGTGGGCCTTTGTGAAGCGTTGAGCTCTCGAGCTTGCCCTTTCGCTGTCAATGCATTGTTAACCCTCGGAGGTTTGATGAGTCACGCGTCACGGAGGTTACATTGTTATATTGCATTCAGGGAGGCAGGGGACTAACACGTCTGACGTACCCCCCCAGGCCTCCCAGCCTCTAACCCTCTCGCGCGCTAACTGAATGCTGTACCCCCCGCTGTTACTGCCCGAACCTTCCGAACTTGCGTAATTCGGCCTCGCCCTGTACCCAGTGGCTGGTGTCGTCCATCCATTCGCGTACCTCCCTCTGACGCTTGAGTGACTCACGCTGGTCGGGGGTAGGGGAGGGGGGGCCTTCGAGGCGGGGTGGGGAAGGGGGTACGGTGGCAAAATTCAGCCACTCGGGGGGTATGCCGAATTCGCCGTGAACGATCCTCTGCGGTGTGAAATACCGGTCGCTGCTCACGGCCAAGTGGAAGAACACGCTCCTGAGCCCGGAGAGGAAGCGTGGTTGCATGAATGGCTGCTGGAGGGACTCGTCGCGCCAGGGGGCTACGAAATCAATGATACGCTGCTGTACCTGCGCGGGCAGGGCAAGGATCTGGCTCTTGCGGTTCGCAAAGGCCGTCCACAGCGCTTGTAGGTCCGCCCAATCGCCGTTCAGATCCCTGCGTTCGCGCCTCAGGTACGATCTCGGGTTCTCTGTCATACCCATCAAGCCCGCGGCCCTGATCATCTCCCTGTCCGGGAGCTCCCGCTCGTCGTGGAATTCGTCTCTAATCCAGCGCACCAGGTACAGCACGCGCTCCATGAAGTTCTCCGCCGGCGAGCCGCCCCCTGAGGACGTGCGCCTCCCCTCCAGCACTGCGTTCGCATCCTCCAAGTCCACGTTCCGCTGACGAATCTCCCCGTCCAGGTCGCCGTTGTTGTACAGCACGTCGGACTCGCGGGTTCGCGCCATGCTCGCGGCTCGGTGAGAATTTATACCTGTACCCCTACTCGCGGTCGGGGTACCTGTCGCCGGGCATCAGCCTCGCGCGCTTCCGCATCTCCGCCTCCCCGGGTAGCCAGTTCTTCGGGTCGTTGCTCCACTCCTCCCATTCGCGTATGTCCCGTCTGACGTCACGCGGGGCGGGGGCGTTTATCGGTGGGGCGGGCGGGGCTGGCAGGGCCTGGCGCGGGGGGTTGAGGCCCCTGTTCCACGAGTACTCGGGGTATCTTTCCCATCCCAGGGGTACCAGATTTCCCGGAATCGGCTCGACGTCGTAGTTGGGATCTTTGGCGCGATGATACTCATAGCCCGTGACGTACGCCGTGACGGCCGCGCGCAAGCGCGAGAGGTCGCGCCTATTTACGTCGTCCCATTGCGAATCCCTTGCCTTTGCGTACCACTCGAGGATTTGCATTCGAATTTGGTCGGGGAGGGTCGAGAGTATGCTGAGCTTGGAGCCCAGGGCGAACCAGATGCGCTTGAACTCGTCGATAATCCTGCCCTCGTCGTGGCTCCGAAAGTAATGGGCACCGCCAGCGTTGTGATGCGAATCGAGCCACCCTGCCTGGGCCAGCTCTAGCACTCGCAAAGTTTGGCGCTGTTGATTCGGTCGCGAGGCCCGCTCAACCACCCAGCGTCTAAGGTCCTTGACCTGATCTATGAACTCCGCGATCACATCCTTGGGCTCTGCCTGTGCATCAGACATTTGTAATTGCACACATCAAGAAATTCTAAACGCTACTGCGAGGCTAAGCTATGCATACCGATACAGATTGCGAGACTTTGCAACAGGGGAGCGCGGCGTGGCACGCGGCGCGCCGTGAAAAACTAACTGCATCTAATTTTGCGGCTGCGTGCGGCATAAACCCCTGGAAATCCAGGGCCCGCCTGTGGGCGGAGCTAAGCGGGATAGCGGAGGAAAACAACTTTGACAACCCTGCCCTAACCTATGGGCATGATTATGAGCCCCTCGCGGTCTCTATCTACAAGGCACTGAACGATAACGTTGACATTAAACATACTGGACTGCACGAACATAAAGAAATGCCGTTCCTCGCCGGTAGTCCCGACGGACTTATAGGAAATGATAGAATTTTAGAGGTGAAATGCCCGTACAAGGGCGAACTTTATGATAGAGTTCCTACCTATTATATGCCTCAACTGCAAGGACTTCTGGACATCACGGGCCGCGAGTGGGCCGAACTTTTTTGCTTCACTCCTCTGCGCGTGCAAACGTGGTACGTCAGGCGCGACGAGAGGTACATCGAGCTCATGAGGAAGTGCTTACATCTATTTTGGATGCACGTCAAGGAGGGTACGCCGCCCGAGCCCTACAGCGATCGAATGAAGTTAGAGAACCTCAGCGAGGAGCAGGCGGCGCTGCGCGAGTTTAAGTCGTACGCCCTCCTCTAGTGTCCGGACCTTTCCAATACTCTATATGATTATTGGGAGGGTCCGGACACATCTCTTAGGTGGACTACTTTCGTCCCAGGCCCTTGTAAGACAAATACCAATATTCCAATGACCCCGGACAGCGCTTAGGGAGTTCAAGACGTACGCGCTGATGTAGCGGCTCAGGCCCAGGCCGGGTAGGCGAGTCTGTAATGAATCAGACCGCGCAGGATTTGGTTGAGCTGCTCGGTGCAGGGGGGCGGGAAGGCGAGGCCGCGGAGGGCCATAGAGACGTAGCGGAAGGGGTGGGGGAGGCGGCCCCTGTTATCCCACATGGCGTCCACTATGGCGTTGTGGACCATTTGCTCGG
The DNA here is from genome assembly GCA_004431415.1 of Cyanophora paradoxa. NCBI lineage: Eukaryota > Glaucocystophyceae > Cyanophorales > Cyanophoraceae > Cyanophora > Cyanophora paradoxa. The sequence continues at coordinate 7,598 of QPMI01000324.1, read as the reverse complement.
AGAGGGGCTGGAGGGCGGGGCGGGCCTGCGCTCACCGTCTCAGTGTCGTTCAGTGGCCCGGGAAGTCGTCCTCGGGGCTGAGTACCGGCGGCATGTCATCGTACGGCGAGTTGGCGACGGCCGAGGCCTGCGACGGCGGCGGCGAGCCCGGGGCGGCCGAGCCCTGCGTGGCGAGGGCCGCCGAGCGCGCCGAGGCGAGTGAGGCCTGCGAGGGTGCCGGCTCCAGCTCCATGTCGAAGACGCCGCCCTCCACGGCGACGGCGACGGGGACGACGGGCGGCGAGGCCGGGATCGCGCGGGCCTGCTGCGTGGCGGGGACCTGAGCCGAGAAGTTCTCGAGCCGCCACTCGCGGCAGCCCGGCCACTCACCTGGACGAGGGGCTCGCGGTTGGCGACGGGCGGCGTCGGCAGGGCCTGCGTGGGGGCGTCACTTACAGAAGCCGAAGGCGCCGGCCTTGTGGGGCGGGGCGTCGGGGTCGCGGGGCGTGCTATAGGCCTCCGAGCCCTCCGATTCAGAGTCACTCACCGGGCTGAGAGGGTGGGGTGAGATGAGGCCGAGGCGGGCCTTCTTGGCGGGCAGGAGGTGGGAGCCGTTGAGGGCGCAATCGGCGCGGTGGGCACACCTCTCTCCGTAGGTGGGGCAGAGGGCCGGGGCCGAGGGCGCCGGAGCCAAGGACGCCGGAGCCGAGGACGCCGGGGGCTGGAGGAGGCGGTGAGAGGGCCGAGGAGGAGAGGAAGGGGGAAGGGCGCGGGCACCGGCGCCTCGACGTCCCAGTCCGCCAGCTCGGGGAGGCCGTGCTCGTCGAACGCCAGCGCGGGCCGCCCGCTGAAGCCGAACGGGGCGGGGGCGAGAGCGCGTTGTCCCCGACGCCCAGACGGCGCTGAACGCCGCATCGTCCCAGCGCGCCTCCGCCTCCGCCTGGCCCTCGTCCCTTGCCTCGTCCACCTCCTTGGCGGAGAGCGACCCGATCTTGATGATGGAGGCCTGGATCAGCACAAACTCGCGCTGGAAGAATTGGACGAGCGGGATGGTAACTGCGGGAGAGGGGGTGAGCGGGGAGAGCGCGGGGCGCAGGCCAAGGGCGGGGGCGCAGGCTAAGGGCGGGGTGGACGCACATTCGATGCCGTAGGCCACCTCCTTGATGTAGCGGCCCGGCGGCCGATCTCCTTGGCCAGCATGCTGCACTCCTTGCGCGCCGGGTGGCCGTGGCCCCACTCCATGGCGATCATCACCTTCGCCAGACGGACGCCCTCGATGTGCCACTCGTCCATCTCCGCCTCCAGCTTGGCGCAGATGCGCATCCAGAAGAAGACGCGCTTGAGCTTGTCGCGGTCGAATTCGGCGTCGCCGCTCTTGCTGCCCCAGTCGCGCAGGTCCGTCTCCTCCGCCTTCTTCACCTTCTCGTACCAGCACTTGATCTTCTCCGCCTGGCGCTGGAACTCGTCCGCCCGCGCCGTGAGAACGTCCGACTCCTCCTGCGCTCCGAGGGCCCGGGGTCAGGGAGGAGAGGCGGGCTAAGCGGGGCGGCGGTGGACCGTGTGCGAGAGCTCGCCGACGATCACGGAGATGGCCGCCGAGAGGATCTCACGGGCGCGGGCCGGCCCGTTTGGGTGGCCCTCGCGCAGAACCTCCTCCAGCTTCAGCACGGCCGCCCGCGCGAGATCGCGGTGGCGCTGGCGGGTCTCGTCGCTCCGGCCCTGATCCACGAGAAGCTGGAGCTGGGGCCGCATGCCGGAGTCGCAGACGCTGGCGTACTTCCGAAGGGCCGCGCAGGAGAGCACCTTCTGCACGCTGACCAGCCAGTACGCGTAGCCCAGCGGGCTCTCCGCGCTTGGGTTCTCTCCGACCTGCGGACGCGACCTTAGCGCGCGCAGGGGCAGGGGAAAGGGGAAAGGGCGGGCTCTCGCGCACGTAAATGTCATCGGCGCAGGAGAGGAACATGTGATCAACGACGTCGAAGAAGCCGCCGGACGGGAGCGTGCTGACGCCGTGGTACGCGCCGTTGGTGGTCTCGCCGGCGCAGATGCCGGCCTGGACGGTGACGGTGTACTGCGAGGCCGGCGGCCCCTCCTTCACGTAGACGAAGTTGAGGTCGTACTTCTTGGCGTACGTCGGGTTGATGCGCTTGGTGACGATGACGTAATCGCACCGAACGCCGAGGCCGGACGGGCTGGCCTTCTCCTTCTCCACCACCGACGACAGGCACTGATCCCGCGCGATCAAGAGCTGCGGCGGCCCGGGCGTGAGCAGGCGCGGGCACGCGAGCGCAGGGAAGGGCGCTCACCCCGTGGGCGCCGCCGCTGCCGGATTTGAGGTCCGCAAGGAACTCCTTCTGCTCCGGAGTGCCGGAGAAGATCGCGCGCGGATGGAAATCGCGATGGAGCGCGATGCTGTTGAAGCAGCCCGCCGCCGCATTGTCGGACATCAGCAACAGCGCCACATCGCCGTGCGTGAAGCCGTACTTCGCCTTCACATACTCCGGCAGCTCGTGAATGCTGTAAGGCACGATCTGCGCGCGGGGCACGCGAGCCGGGGCATGTGAGCCGGGGCCGAAGCGGTGCGGGCGACACCGCGAACCTCGTTGAACTTATTCACCGGCGTGAACTGGCCCTTGGTCTTCAAGCGCTTCGGGTGGCCGTCCGTGTTCTGGATCTTCTTCAGCCCGCCGAACGGCTCGAAGCGCGGCACGCCGGCCGAGTTGAACACGCTATCGTAGGTCATCGCGTTGAGCGCCTCCTCCGCCGATAGGCTGCCGAGATCGCGGGCTATGCTGTCCTGCTCGCCGGGCTGCTGCTGCTTCGCGCAGGAGCGGAAGGTCGCCGCCTGCATGGTGCGGCAGACGGGTTCAACGAACTACGTGCGCAGCTGTTAGTGCCCGCGGGGTTCACAACAACGTCTCAACGGATTCCGTTCACGGTTTATTCCCCCGTTGACTTCTTCCCCCCCTAACTCGCAAAGACTCAGACTTGAAGCGCGCTTCTCCCCCCCTCAAAATCGCGTACCCCCCCAGGCTGCAACCCCCCGTCGGTTTCTCGCTTTTTCTCTCTGGCGATGCAATGCAAGCCGCTCGTTCAAACCAGCTGGAAACTTGGCGCCAAAGCCTTCGCAGCCCGCGCGCAGCACTCGCAGCAGCGGCGGCAGCAGCAGCGGCGGCAGCATGTCTCGGCTCGCGCTCCCTCCGGAGATCCCGGCTAAGCTGGCGAGGAACACGCTGTACGACGTTCTCTGCATCGGCGACAGCTTCGGCATCGATTGGACGGTCTTCGAGGCCGGCATCAGCGACCAGGCAAAGGAGGCGCAGGCCGGGCGCTGGAGGACGGCATGCAGTTCAGCCCGAACAGCAAGGATGTGCTGCGCAAGACCGAGCTGGCCGAGCGCAAGCGCAAGCTGGCCGCGGCGCGGACCTTGAACCTCGAGGGCGCCCCGGCCCGTCGGTGCAGTTCTCCATCGACTCCGTCCTGTCGCGGCTGCGGCTCGCGGAGGTGCTCGCTGCCTCTTTCTCTCTGCGCTCGCAGCGGCTGAGGCGCCGCGGCGCATCGCAGGACGCGGACGTGCGGGCGATGCACGCGGCGCTGAACATGACGGAGGAGAACTTCGACACGCCGAGCAAGCCGAAGCCGGGCGCGATACCGACGCCCGCCGGCTGTTCGCGGCGCAGCGCCTGCGCTGCTCATGGGCGCCGTGCCCCGGCACATCGCCAAGGGCGAGTTGCGCACGATTGGCTGCTGGCGGGCCCGGAGGAGTTTACTTCAACCGCATGGCGGAGGCGGCCGGGCACCTGCTCTGGCTGCTGGTGCTCAGCTCGGACCCGGCCTACAAGCCGAGGTGCGCCCCAGCCGCCCGTGCAGCCGCGGCCGCCCTCCCCGCCGACCCCCGCCGGCCCGCAGATGCTGGCGAAGGGCATCATGGGCATCGAGGTGCGCTGCATCAAGAAGAACAGCCGCGACTTCATCACGCGCACGAGAGCTCGGCGGTCTGGGGCGAGCGGCCGGACACCGGCGTCCTCACCGACGCCTACGCCATCCGCATCGTGCTGGAGGCGGCCTGCCGGACGTGCCGGGACCGCCACGGGCGCCAGGGCATCTGCGCCTTCGACCTGGTTCCGGAGTTCGAGGTGCCCGGCGTCACCATCGGCGACCGCGTGCAGGTGCGCCGTTTCTATTTGGATGCTATTTAGATGCTATTTAGACTATTTAGATGCTATTTAGACTATTTAGATGCCATTTAAACCCCTCGCAGGTCATCCGGCGGTGCTCGATGCCGGACTCGCACGGCGCCCCATGATCCACGGCGCCGTGAAGTACGTGGTGCCGCGGCGCACCCTCGCCCTCGCCTTCTTCGTCCCCGTCTTCGACAAGGCGGCCGCCGCCGCCGTCGCCGCCGCCTCCCGCCCCGCCCCATGCTCGCGGCCACGGAGTCCTCGGATTCCGGCTCGGATTCCGAGGAGGAGCGCGACGCCGAGGCCGCCGCCGCGGCCCGGGCGCTGGACTTCACGGAGGAGGAGCTCGAGCGGGCGCGGAGCCTGCCGCGCGCCGGCCGGGAGATGACCGCCGTCTTCAAGGCGGCGATCGGCGAGGCGACGGCCTCCGCCTCCGGCGACGGGGCCGGAGTTAGCAAGATCACGGCGGAGGGCCTCGCGCGCGCCATGCGCGTGGCCCAGGCCAGGCCCAGGCGAAGGGCAAGGGCAAGGGCAAGGTCGCCTACATCAACCTCAAGTTCGAGAAGGAGGACGCGCCTGCCCCGGCGGCGCGGCGCGGTCTCGGCGAGCAGATGGAGGCGGCGGCCCCCGAGGCGGCGGCCCCCGAGGCGGCGGCCCCCAAGGCGGCGGACCCTCAGCCGACCGGTGCGCCCTCCCGCCCCTAATTTCTGAGCCTAGGGCGTTCCAGAGGCGCGAAGGAATGACCCTGCCCTCAGAGGAGGAGCTGGAGGCCGAGCGCGAGATGGAGGAGGAGGCCGCGCTGGCGGCGGCGGCGGACGCGAAGGCGGCGCGCGAGCTGGAGGTGGCGGAGGAGTACGCGATGGAGCTGGAGCGCGAGCGCGAGCGCGAGGGCGAGGCCGACGCCGAGCTGGCGGCGGCGGCGGGGGACACCTTCGAGCCCGAGCCCCCGTCGACGAGTTCTACCCCTCCCGCCTCCCCCTCCCTCGACGGCGCCCGCCGCGCCCGTGGAGGAGTTCTCGGACGACGAGCCCGGCGACGCTGGCCCCAGGCCGCCCTCGCCTCGCCCCGCGCCCGCCCGCCCCGTGCCCCCGCCAGCCCGCCGCCTCCGACGTCTCTGGCGCCGAGCGGCAACCTCTCGGCGTTCAGCCCGGTGCGCCCCTCGCAGCTCCCGCCGCCGGCCACGCCCGCGCCACGCCCGTCGCCTCCCTCGCCGCATGCCCCTCCGCCCCCTCCGCCCCTCCGGCCGCCGCGCGCGCCCCGCTCCCGTCGGCCCAGCAGCGCAAGGAGCGCGAGCGGCAGGAGCGGCAGCGGCAGCGGCGGGAGGCGGGGCGGAGGAGGACTACGACGAGGGCCTGGAGACGGCAAGCGACGACGAGCCGCCGCGCGCGAACAAGCTGGAGGTGGCGCGGGCGGAGCTGGCGGCGACGGTCATCCCGGCGCCGGTGATCAACACGCGCCGGTACGAACGGGTGACGACGCACAAGGACGACAACATGGCGCGCAAGAAGGCTGCCATCCAGGACTCGCTGCGCGCCTGGATTTCTGCGTCGGTGCGCCCCTTTGCCTGCGCGCCCGCCCCCCTTAGAAGCCGGAGGCGGCCGTGGCCCAGCTGCTTAAGGCGCTGGCCGCCTCCGGCCGGTGCGCCCCCTCCCCTCGATCGAGCCCCGCTAACGCCCTTTTGCCCGCGCCCCGCAGGGAATCGCGCGCCGGCGGCCGATGGCCCCCGGGAGGACCCCGTCTTCATGCAGAAGCTGCCGGGCTGCTTCGTCTACGAGAAGGTCACCGCGACGCAGTTCGAGGGCAACGGCACGATGGACGAGGTGATCTCGAAGCTGGCGATGGCCTTTCACGCTGCGTACGGCGACAAGCCCGAGCTCTTCGAGTTCACCTTCTCCAAGGAGGTGCTCACGGGGAGATCCGCCGATTCGTGGAGAAGTCTCTCTTGCTCCACGACGTCTGCCCCGAGATGCCCGTCATCCCGGGCACCCCTTCGCCTGCGACTCCCGTGCGCCGTTACCCCCCCCCCCCCCCCCCCGGTACCCCCCTGACGCCCTCCCTTGTGCAGATTTCGTGGTGCGGACGCCGCAGGACAAGAACGGCGACGCCTGCGTCCTCATCATGACGCACGAGGTGGCGGAGAAGCGGTACAAGGGCTACATGAACACCTGCTACATCCAGGGCCGCCTGCCGGACGGCATCGAGGAGGCGGCGGCGAACGTCGACTTCCCGCGCGTCCTCTCCATGCTCATCGGCCACATGCCCAAGTGCGCTCAGCACCTGGCGGACAACGGCTACGTGACGCCGGACGAGATCGGGTACGCGGCGGCCGTCCTCTACGCCTTCAACACCGTCGGGCCGTGGCACTTCTGCGACAAGCCCGTCTTCGACCGTGCGCCGCGCGCGGAGTTCGAGGCGCCGGCGGAGGGCGCCCAGCTGCAGTACTGCGGCGTCATCAAGGGCCAGTCTGGCACCGGTTCGCCCCCTTCCTTTCCTTTCCTTTTCCTTTTCTCTCTGACGCCCCGCGGCCGCGCGCGCAGGCAAGTCGACGGTGACGGGGATCATGAACGAGTGCTATGCGCCGGGTCAAATCTGCGTCTACCGCCCCTCCAGGGGCTCGGCCTTCTCGGAGCACGGCGGCGAGGAGGCGCTCTGCATGATCATGGCGGAGGGCCTTGACCTGAAGGCCTGCACGGAGGAGGAGCTCAAGATGCGCTCGGGCGACGCCTACGCTCGCAACTTCAAGTTCGCGAAGGGCAACGACCGGCGCTGCAAGCCCCTGCGCAAGTCGCTTGTGATCGTCTGCAACGGCTTCCCGCAGGTTCGCCCCCTCCTTTCCTTTTCCTTTCCTTTCCTTTCTCACCCCTCCCGCGCGCAGCTCGCGAACCGCATGCTGGAGTTCTTCTCGCGCATCGTCCTCGTCACGCTCGACCACAAGCCGCTCAAGAAGCGCACCCACCTCCAGGCCGACATCCGCGAGAACGAGCTGCCGGCGCTGAACGTGGTGGCCTACACCTACGCCTGGAAGATCATCCACGCGCTCTCCGACGGCGAGGCGACGTGCATCCAGGCCTTCGAGCCGGTGTGGCTGCGGGAGAAGCGCCTCGCCTTCTGGCAGGAGACGGCCTCCTGCTCCCTCACCCGCTTCATCATCACCCACTGCGTCGTCGACCCCACCACCTACCTCGTCGGCTCGGAGACGGAGGGCGGCATGACGAGCGTGGCGGGCATCTGCGAGTACGTCTCGCGCACGGAGGGCCCGGACGCCTCCGCCGCCCTCGCCGCCGACATCGAGAACGGCGCGCTGGACGAGACCATCGCCGCCTTCGGCCCCAAGTGCGGCCTCTACTCCTACAAGGCCGGCGGCGTCTGGGAGACCTACATCCGCGGCATCGTCCCCAAGGCCCCGCTCTCCTTGGCGCGAGCCAGCCGGCCCTGCAG
>QPMI01000323.1:0-49648 GCA_004431415.1 Cyanophora paradoxa | reverse complement strand
GGAAACCGCAGACGGAGCCGCACGACGGCGGGCTGCGCGGAAGCAGTCAGAGCATTCAGGCGCGCTCCGGTACGAGCGACGCACTTTGCCATCACTCGCCCGCGCCTCCATTTCAAGAAGTTGACGTCTCCGACGGGGTACAGCCGTCGGAAGGCCCGCGTCAGCTTGCCACTGAGCTTGGGCCTGCTTCAAAAGGCTGCTTGGCCATAGCAGGGTAGAGCACGCCTCCGGACGCACGACGGGCGGAGCTTGGGCGCGCAGCGATGTCGGACGCGCTGGCGCCCGCTGCAGCCATCGAGCGGGTGCGTGTGCTTGTGTTCCTGGCCTGCAGCTGCGCGGTCGCCTTCCATTACGCTCAGGTTGCGCTCGCAGTCGCCTTCCGTACGGCTCAAGTTGCGAACCCCCGACGGGGACCGTGAGTCCATTAGCTCTTTGATAACGCGGGCATACTAGCTGTGGACTACGCAAGCGCTGCGCTCCTCTGCGCTCCTTAGCTCGCTTAGATCTGGGAGCCGCATAGGACGACGCGTCCGTCGTCCGCCCTCGACGAGCGGGCTGCTGGCCGGGCGTCGCGGCCTCCGGCGCTGATTGGGCTGTCCTCGGCGAGCGGTCGGCGGGCGTCGGCCGCGTCGGGCTTCTGCCTGACTGGGGCTTCGCCGCAGTGGTCCTCCGATCCATCCCCCGGGATTCGAGTTGGGCAGAGCTCTCGCACAAACTCAACGAAGGCGCGCGGCGCCGCTGGGCGGCGCTGGCTGCCGCGGCGCGGACGTGGGTGTGTAGCTGACGCGGCCGCGGCAGAGTTCGCGCACATCCTGCAGGCGCCCGTCTGCCTGAGGTACAAGATCGAAGACACTCACGAGTATGTAACTATCCGCAGCACGGAGGACATCGAGGAAATGGCGCGCCCCGGGGCCCCGCGCCGCGCGGCCGCGCCTGCCGCCGCTGAACTTGACGAGCCGAGGGCGGCTGCGGCGGCAGTGCGAGTACATGGCGGAGCTGAGCGTGTCGGACCCGCGGCGGAGGTACCTCGAGGCGGTGCTCGAGCCGGCGACCATCTTCGAGCAGCAGGCGCGCCCGCTCGCCTTCTTTCCCCCTCCTCGCCCACCGCTGCTGCCGCCGCCGCTCCGCCGAGCCCTCGCTGACTCTTCCACAGGTGGACGACGGCGGCTGGTCCGGAGGCGACGGTGACACGCCCTCGGCTGCCTCTAACGCGAGCGACGAGGCGCGGGGACCCCTTTACCCCTCCGCCCGGCCGCCGATCGCCCCTCACCCCCGCGCGCCCCAGATCGCTGAGGCGTTCGAGGAGCTGGAGCGAGAGAGGGCGGCGGCGGCTGCAGCGGCAGCGGCGGCAGCGGCGGCACCCCGGCCGAACGGCAGCCCGCCGCAGGGGGCGCAGCAGCAGCGGACCCCCCCGCCGATGGAGCCGCCCAGCGGGGCGTCAACCCCGTCGCCGCTCCCGTCGGGCCCCCTCCCGCCGCTGCCGGCGGCGCTGCTGCCGTACGTGCACGCGGTGCCGCCGGTGCGGGTCGCCTTCTCGGAGCGCCTCGGGCGGGGCGCGTTCGGCTCCGTCTACCGCGGCACCCACGCCGCCTCCGGCGAGCCCGTCGCCGTCAAGGCGCCCGCCCCCCGCCCCGCCCCGCTCCGCCCCGCGCCTCCCCTGAGGCCCACCTGAGGCCTGAGGCCGCAGGTGATCGACGTGCCCACCGGGGAGCCCTGCGAGCCCCTCTTCTACCTCTGGGAGGTCCTCTCCCAGCGGCCCCCGCACGCCTGCGCCCCGCCGGCCCTCTGAACCCGTACCCCGCACCCACCGCAGGGCATGGTCCTCAAGCAGGTCGAGCACCCGAACGTCGTCCGCTCAGCCTGTTCCCATCTCCGTCGTACCCCCGTCCTTAATGCGGTACCCTCAGGTCCAGTTCCTGGACATGTTCGTGCAGGCCCACCACGAGGGGGTGCCGGCCTCGGTCGAGGTGTCTTCCCCCCACCCCCTCTTGCCGGCTCCCGCGCACCCCAATTCCTTCTTCGTGCCCCGCAGCTGGTGCTGGTGATGGAACTGTGCGACGGGACCTTGGGGGACGCGCTCGCGGGGCGGCGGCGCGCCGGGCGGCCCTTCTCCGAGTGGGCGCGCCGCAGGCCGCCTCCTCCCCCCGCCCCCTCGCCCTCACAGCGGCGCAGGAGCTGCAGCTGGTGGCGGTGCAGCTCGCGCGCGTGCTGGCGTTCCTCCACGGCACCACCCTCCTCTCCTTCGACCAGGCCGGCAACGAGGCGCCCGCCCCGCCCCCCGCCCGCCCAGCCCCGGCCCCCTCGCATCCCTCCCCCGAGCCCGCGGCCCCGCAGGCGAGGGGGACGCTCATCCACCGCGACCTCAAGCTGGAAAACGTTCTCCTGACGAGGAAGAAGGCCCCGGGGGCCGTCGCCCCCTGCAGGCCGGCCCCCTCGCCCTTCGCCGCCGGCCTCTCGGAGGCTTGGCCGCCCCCCCTCGCCTCCTCCCCCGCCGACCTGGCCGCGCCCCTCGACTCCTTCTCCGTCAAGATCGGCGGTGCGAACGCGCTCCCGGCCGCCACCCCTCTCCCACCCGCCCCCGACCCCCTCCGCAGACTTCGGTATTTCCCGCCTGCTCGCGCACGGGCAGCGGGCGAACACTTCCATAGGCACCCGCTCCGTCATGGCTCCCGAGGTCCGCGCTCGAATCCGCGCGGTTCCATTCCCAGGCACCGGCCGCAACGCCAGCTTTCTGCAGGTGTTCCGGGGGGAGGACTACGACGGCAAGGCGGACATGTGAGCGGGGTCCCCCTCCCGGCTCCTCCGGCTTTTGATACCCTTGACAGGTTCAGCTTGGGTGGACTTCTCTACTGCCTCTCCTCCTTCGCGGTACCCCTCCCCTTCCGTTTGGCACTTCCAGAACCTGAGCCCGTACCCCCAAGGACCCCGAGCAGGTCCAGTTTACGCAGCGCGCGTGCAGCGGGCTGGACCCTCGCGCGATCCATCCCCCACTCAACCAGGTGCCCCGCGTTCCACCACCGGACGCCGTACCCCAGCCGAGCCGGCGCGGTCAGGCGGGGAGGGTGCGATACAGTGCGGAGTGGTGCGGCCTGCTGGCGAGCCTCCTGCAGAGCGAGCCCGAGGCGAGTGCCCTCTGTTCCCCCCCTCGACCCAGGCCGGCGCGAGCATCGCCCCGCAGGCGAGGCCTTCCGCGAGCGACATTCTGGCGATGCCGTGGCTGCAGCGGGCTGCGGAGGCGGCCGGGGGCAGCCCGCCAGCGGCGGCGCCGGGGCCCGGGGCGCGGGAGCTGCAGGGGCCGGCGCCGCTGAGCCGGGCCCTGCAGGACCTCCTGCGCGGCGGCGACGGGCCCGGCGCGCCTGCCGGGCACGCCGTCCGCCTCACTGTCTAGCCGCAGACATCGCCCCCCGCCCCTCTTGTAGATCCCGCCGATTCCCCGCAGTGTCCCGGAGCTCTCGTCCGACCAGCGATTCTTTCAATCAAGACGCCTTCTTTGCCGCCGCAGCTGCAGCGGAGACGCCGGCAGGGCCCCACGCTTCGGGCACGGGCTCGCCGGCGGCGTCGTAGAAGCGGCCCCTCCGCAGCCAGAACGTCGCGAACCTGGCGGGGATCAGGGGCGTCTGGAAGGTACCCAAAGGGCGGGCGCCTTGGCGAGAGAAAGCACCTCGAGAGGACCTCGAGGGGGGTGAGGTACGCGAGGTCCCCCGAGGCGCCGGCCTGGCGGTGCGCTCCTGTGAGCAGAGGGGGGCAGGCGGCAGGAGGGCCCTGGAACGGAGGGGCAGGGGAGGGCCGCTAGAACCTGGAGGCGGATGCGGGGCGCGAGGCACGCGGCGACGACGTGGGCGCGCTCGGCGAGCCGGTTGAAGATGTGAGGGGGATGAAGGGGAGGGGGGCGGGCGGGGCGTGAGGCGCGGGCACGGCTTTGGTGCCGGCGCTGAGGGCGCTGGCCGCCAGCAGCTCCGTCATCACCTGCACGGCGATCGCTTCGTGAGCGCGGAAACGGATGCTGAGGGGGAGACGCAGGGGCCGCATCGAGTCGCCCCGCGCACCATGCCGGGCGAGACGTTGTGGACGCCGATGCGGGGGGTGCCCCGCAGCTCCTGCCGCAGCGTCTTCGTGATCTGGCGCGGTGGGCGCGAGGGCAACCGATGATGAGTGACTCGGAAAGGCCTCGGAGCGCGGCCGCAGGCAGGCGGGCGCGGGAATCACCGAGGGTATGCATGCCTTCGACGCGCCGTATCTGCGAGCGGCGGCGCGCGTCCGAATCAGCGGGGCGGCAGATGGGTGAGATGCGTATGAGGCCTGGGGCACGCGCGCGATGCTGTTGGGGGTGCCCTCGCCGCGCGAGCCGCGCCCGACGACGTTGAAGACGTGCCCGCCCGACGGCTGCTCCGCCATCGCCCGCAGCGCCGCGCGCGCGCCGTACAGCGTGCCAAGAACGTTCGTTCCGATGACGTTGCTAAGCACACGAGGCTCGCACTTGTGCAGCGGTACGCGTTCCGCGTGCGTCTGCGCAGCGTTGTTGATCTGCGCAGCGTTGGCATACATAAAATACGTAAAACTGGGGCGGGCCGCGGGACGGTAACTCTTTTGCCAGCGCCTCGACAGCCGGCGGCGGCGACGGGGAACGAGCAGCGAGGACGACGCGGTCTCCAAGGGACGCAAACTCGACTGCGAGGGCAAGGCCGAGGCCTTTCGATGCGCCCGTTATGACTACGTTCTTCGGTCCTGCGCACGTACACACGCGCGCGGGTGGCCTGGACACGACCCGTCTAAGCACGAACAGGAGCGCGGCAATGAGGAAGAGGTACAGCCCGTACATCGCAACGTGTACCCCCAGCCACCTGGGTACAGCAATGTACGGCGGGCGCGCGCCTCCACCGCCGCCGCCGGGCCGGCCACCGCCGCCGATGCAGCCGTATGGGCAGCCCGCAGTGCAGTACACGCAGCAGCCGGCCTACGACCAGCCACCGTTGCGACCGCCCGGCCAACAACAGTTCTACGGGGCGGCTCCGAACCTCTCAAAGGAAGATATCAAGCGTGAAACGCTGCGTCTCGAGGAGCTCGTTCGGCAAGGGAAGGCCGCCGCGATTCAACTCAACAAGCTCGAACAGGAGAAGGGCGCCCGCGCGATGAAGGGCAGGGACATCGTCGGCGAGCTGCAGACGAAGCAGGCGAACTTCGAGTTCCGACAGGACTACGACCCAGCGATCATCTGGGACGTCGTGCTGATGTTCAAGAAGCCGAACCGCTCCGTGCTCTGGTCCCAGGAGGCGCAGGACATGAACAACGTGCGACGCGGCATCATCCGGGCCATCAAGTGCGCACGTAGCGGCGCTTTTCCCGGCGCCGCGGTCGCCGACTGCTGCGCAGGGAAAGCGGCCTGCTAACCAAGAAGGTGGTCACGGAGAAGCACATCTTTATTAAGGTCAGCGCCGACCAGGCTGTGCTGGAGGAGAAGGCCGAGAAGATGGCACTCGGCATGAAGATGAAGGCCCGCCCCGCCGCCCGCCGCCCGCCTCGCCTTGCCATGACTGCGGTCGCAGCCGACCTTCGGCGGAGGTTACGACACGTTCACGCGGGCAACGAAGCATCGGTTTGCTGGCGACGGGAGCCACTTCTTCAATATAGGCGAGCGCCTGCGCATCGTCCAGTGGACCATCGAGACGCCCAAGCACGACGGCGGCGCCGGCATCAGCAGTGCGCTGCTGCAGCCACCCCGCGCGCCCAGCCGCGTCTGAATGAATCCGCGCAGACATCGACGAGCTCGTGCACGAGAGGAAGGTCTGGTCCCGCTCGCATTCCTCGGGCCGCAGCGCCAGGAGCGGGAGCGGGCGGGCGGCGCGGCGCGCTAACGGTCGCGTCCCGCAGGTGAAGGCCTACTTCGCCCTGCACCACGTCGCAAAGCAGAAGTGGCTCACCAAGCACTGGCTCTGGTCCTTCTTCTCGCCTCAGCCCTTCGACGAGATCCGCGAGGTCTGCCGCCCCACCCGCCGCCGGCCCCGCCGCCGCCGCCGCCGCCCCGGCGATCCGCCCGACGCCCCGCGCAGTACTTCGGAGAGCAGTTCGCTCTCTACTTCAAGTTTGTTGGTGCGGTACCCCCGGGCGGCTCCGCCTCGCCGCGGCACCCCGGCGCGCCTCCGGTGAGCCCGTTGCGCAGGCTTCTACAACTCGTTCCTCTTCTTCGTCGGCATCGTCGGAGTCGTCGCCGCTTACTTCCAGTACACCGATCTCGCCGAGCCCCAGGTGCGGGGCTACGGGGCGCGGGGGAGGGCCCCGCCCCCCGCGGCCGACGGGCCCCGCTCGCCGGCAGCGCATCCGGCCGTGGGGCGAGAGCGGGTGGCGCACGGTGCGCGCCTACTCTTACGACGGGCCGGGCACGCCCTTCTACTGCCTCTTCCTCGCCATCGCCGGTGCGTGCGGGGCGCCCTCGCCCCTCCGTCGCGCCGGGCCGGACGCTGGGGTGGCGCCGGCAGTGACTTTCTTCCTGGAGATGTGGAAGCGGCGGCAGGCGAGCGCCGCGTACGCGTGGAACCAGGTCAACTACAGCTACCGCGTGCGCCCCGCCCCGCCCGCCCCCCGCCGGGCCGCGCTCCGGCCGGTCGCCTGCTCGCCCGCCTGGTGTCCCCGCCCACGCTTGGGCCCTCCCTGCAGGAGCGCGTGCGGCCGGACTACAAGGGCAAGATGCGCAAGGGGTTCTGGTCGAAAGTGCGGGCCTCCGGCCGGCCCCTTCCCGCGCCCCCGTCCGGGCGTTCCCCTGAGAGGCGAGCCGGCAGGACGGGGACTGGGTACCCCTCGACGACATCGACGAGGACGCGATGGGGCTCCCGCAGGTGCCGGCCCCGCACCGCCCCGCGATAGTCGGAACGGGCGGTTGGGCCCAGCGCAGACCCCAGCGGAGCGCCCCCCCTCCTTGGGCCCCCTCGCGACCCCCTGACGCGGCGGCGTGCGGCGGCGCAGCGGCTGATCATGACGAAGTGCGGGGAGAAGGACATGCGCAACGTCGTCAAGTCCTGGCTCATCGTCGTCACGGGGGTGCGCGCCCCGCCGCCCCTGGCCGCCCCCGCGCGGCGCCCAGCGACGAGACGAGGCCGGTCGCCGATCGCCGCCGCCGCCGCGCGCAGCTCGTGATCGCCGCGGCGATCGGCCTCTCGCTCCTCGCCCTCCGCGTCACCGCCCGCCGGTGAGCCGGCCGGGGGCGGGGCGCCCGCGCCTGGGCTCGCTGCGGGGCCGAGCGTCGGGGGCCGCAGGGTGATGAAGCGGAGCCACGCGGCGTACCTCCTCGGCTTCGTCTACTGGGTCTTCCTCCAGGTCCGCACGGCCCCCGGGGCCAGGCAGAGGGGGCCCCCGGGGAGGCCGCGCGTCGTGCTCTCCCCTTCCTTGCTCACAGTGGCGCCCCGCCGCCCCGCCGCAGACCTCGAACGCCATCTTCAACCCCATCTCCGCCCGCCTCACCGCCGCCGGTCTGCCCCACCCAGCCCCAGCCCCGCCCCCCCCCCCCCCCCCCCCTTCCCCCCTCCCCCCCATCCCTCGGAGGAGGCGCCGGCCCGCCTCCCCCTGACGCGCGGCGCGGGCCGGGGCCGGCGGCTGCAGAGAACCACCGGACGCAGTCCGAGTACGAGAACTCGCTCATCTCGAAGCGCTTCGTCTTCCAGGCGCGGGCCGCTAGCCAGCCAGCTGGCCGGTCGCCCCGCCCCGCCCTGACGATGCGGCCGCCCCTCAGTTCGTGAACACGTACGTCTGCTTCTTCTACGTCGCCTTCGTCAAGCAGGCGCGCGAGAGAGGGCCGGTCCCCCTTCTCCTCCCCCTCGGGCTCTCACGCGGCCGGGGGGCGGGGCGGGCAGGCGGAGCCGGTCTTCTTCGGGCGGAAGGAGCAGTGCATGTCGACGATCGACGGGACGCCCGGGACGCCCCCCAACTGCATGCAGGAGCTCCAGCGGTGCCCCCGCACCCGCCTCTCGCCGCCCATCGAACCTCCCGCACCCCTCCCCGCCCCGCCCACCGGGGCTAGCTGCTCCCCCGCGGCTGCGATGAAGAGGGGCGGAGGGGCCGGCTGCCGCTCGCGCTTGACCCGCCCGGACGCCGCCTCGCGCGCAGCGTGCTCGCATCGGTCTACGTCTTCTCCGTCGCCGGCAATATGATCTACGAGCTCGTCACCCCGTGCGCCCGCCCCGCCCCGGGGCGCAGTGGCGAGGGGAGAGAGGGCGGGGCGTGGAGGTGTGGGGGCGCTGAGGTGGGGCGGCGGGGCGGGGCGGGCGGGGCGCAGGGTGGCGCTGCAGGTCCTCTTCAACCTGCGCCTCATGCTGGGCACCCTCGTCGACGAGAACCTTCCCTTCAAGCAGAAGGCGCGCGGGGGCCCCCGGGGCGCGGCGCCGGGCCTCCCCGTGCCGCCTCCCCCCGCTCCCTGACGGCCCCGGCGGCAGATCCTGGCGCTGGTGACGCTGGGGCAGATGCGGGGCAAGACGGCGGCGCGGCGCGTGCCGCGGTGCGAGCTGGAGAGCTTCCAGCGGCGCCACCCGGGCACCCTCGCATCCTTCCTCGAGCTCTGTGCGCCTCCCGCGCCGCCGGGCGGGGCGGGCCGGCGTGCGGGCGCGCGGCTTGAGGGCGCCCACGCCAGCCGGCTAGCCGCCCCCGCGCGCCGCCCCCCGCCCCGGGGCGCATCGCCGGGGGGCGGGGGCGGGGCGAGCGGGGCGTGGGGCGCAGCGATCCAGTTCGGGGTGATCACGCTCTTCGCGGCGGCCTTCCCCGTGGCCCCCGCCATGCTCCTCGCCTACAACCTCATCAAGGTCCCCCCGCCCCGCCCCGCCCCGCCCCGCCCCGCCGACGCCCGCCCCGCGCAGTTCAAGCTCGACGTGCTGCACATGCTGCGGGACACGCAGCGGCCCTTCCACCGCGGGGCGGCCACCATCGGTGCGCACCTCGAGCGCGCGGCGGGGCGGCGGGGCTGAGGGGCGGGCGGCGCAGGGCGCTGGTTCGACATCCTCAAGTTCCTCTCCACCATCGCCGTCATCATCAACGCGCGCCCCCGCCCCAGCCCCCGCCCCAGCCGCCCCGTGGGCGGCGCCTGAGTCGGCGGGACGGGGCGCGCAGGTGGGGATCATCTGCTTCACGTCGCGGGAGCTGGACGAGTGGCTGGCGGCGCGGGCGGTGGACCACCCCTTCTTCGTCAAGCTCGTCCTCTGCACCCTCGCCGAGCACCTCGTCTTCGTCTTCCGCGCCGCCGTCGAGGCCCGCCCGCCCGCCCGCCCCCGCCCCGCCGCCCCCGCCCGCGGCGCCTCACCCCCGGGGCGGGCAGTACTTCATCAAGGACGCGCCGACGCACGTGCGGGTGGACGCCGCGCGCGCCCGCAAGATCGTCCAGCTCGAGAACGAGAAGGCCGTGCGCCCGCGGACCCCCCCCCTCCCCTCGACCCCGCCTGCCCCGCGCCCGCTGACCCCTGCTTGCGGCGGCAGGCGCGGGCGCTGGCGGCCGGCTCCGTCCTCGTGGACGACGACCCGGCGGCGATGGCCCCCACCATCGGGCAGGTCCGCATCCCGCCGCCCCCCACGTCCCCCGCGCGCGCCCCCGGCCGCCCTCACCCCCCTCGCAGGAGGTCAAGGACGACGTGGCCACCGAGGAGGACTCGGAGCTCGAGAACTGAGGCAGCGCGCCGCTGACGATGCGCATTAGTTGTATTAGTAGACGTCTGCTCGAAAACTAGATCCCCGTTCTTATGCCGCTCTGGGCCCTGTCGCGTCCAAGGGAGGCGTGAACCGCGATAGCCTGACTGCGGGGAGGGGTCGCCGGCCGGCGGGGCCAGTCGCCGCGAGCCGCCACTGAGGCTGATCATGAGCTGCACTGCGGCCGGCACTCTAATAATGAGCTGCGGGCCTGCGGCTCGCTGAGGCTGAGGAGATCTAGAGTTCGTGCACGCGCATGCATGTGGCCCAGTGCACATGGCAGTGGCGCCGCGCCGGCCCAGTTCGAATTCGAGAATTCGAGAAGTTCGGAATGCGCATACTATGATATGGGCCATGATGTCCAGCGCTATATTTATGATGAATAATTATATATGCAGCATATATCGTGTACATGTGCGCCGTGACGTGTACTACGGTAATTGTATTTTGTAAGTTCTGTTAATTTGTACATGTGCTCGGATGAGCGAATAATCACGGGGGATTCTCCCCACCGCAGTCACGTGCACTTGTAGGTAAAAAAGAATGACTAGGCGCTAGCGATCTGGCAATACATCACAAATACACCGTGGCACCGTTTGGTCATGGTCATGAAAATAAATCATCTCGAATTACTAATTTTAAGAGAAAGATCTCACTGCAAAGCCGTCGACGTCCGGGGGTTTTAGAAAAAGATTTGGCTACGTATACGTGCAACTCGTCGTCAAGGACTCCCTGGGCGAGAAGTTTCGAAAGAGCCTGAAAATCGTAGATCGCACTATCGTTGTAATATCATAACTTAAGACGAAGAAACGACACATTGGTACTACATCAAGCTAAACGAAAAACATCCCTCACAGACTACACTACTAGATTAATATTCCTAGCGAAATTGAAGCAAGTAGTGAAACTGGGCAAGTGCGAGTACTAGTGGAGCTCAGGGCCACGGGTGGAGCGCGGAGGCGATCGGTGCTGCCGGACTCTAGGTCTGGAGAGGGAGAAGGGGCGAAAGGCGGGAGAAGGAGGGGCGGCGGGGGCCGGTGGCCGGGGGGGCGAAGAGGGGCGCGAGGAAGTCGCCGACGGCGTACTCGACGCTCGGGGAGCAGCAGAGGCCGCGGTAGGGCGGGGCCAGGGCCGCCGGGGCGAGGGGCACGGGGATGGGGACGGGGATGGGGACGGGGATGGGGAGGGAGGGGGCGAGGGCGGGGTGGCCGTGGGGGGCGTCGAGGGCGAGGGGGGCGAGGGAGGCGAAGACGGGGTCGGCGGTGAGGAGGGCGAGGGCGGCGGCGAGGGCCTTCTCGTCGAGCGCCTCGCCCGCCTCCGTCCCCGCCCACGCGCACGGGCTCGCCCCCCCGCACCCCGTCCCCGCCCGCGTCGCCATCGAGCTCGAGGCCGCCTCCGCGTCGGCCCCCGCCCCCGAGGCGACCGAGCAGGCGCCCGGCGAGAGGGGGCTCCCCGGCCGGCTCCCCGTCTCTGACGCCGACGCCGACGCGCTCGCCGCCTTTGCGTGCGCATGCGCCCCCGGCATCGACCCGGGCACAGTGTCGCCTCCCCATATGCATGTCCAGGGGAACACGGGAGTCGCAGGCACAGTCACTGCGGGGGCGCGCGCCGCCGTCGTCAGCCATTGCCGTTTAATTGATTTGGGGGGCGATTCCGAACTTTCACGGGCCGCCCGGGTCACTTGAGGCTTCTCGGCGCTGTCAGCGGTGGCCTTGGGCTTGGCGCAGACGCGGACGATGTTGGTGCAGCCGGGCGCCTTCGGTTTCGCTACGGCGACGGCGGTCACTACAGCGCGACCAGAAACGGCCGCCGGCGACGCGCATGGCGCCTCGCGATCGTCTCCAAGCGTGCACGCGGGCGAGGGCGTGTCCGGCGCCTCGCGCTTGACCGCAGCCTTCGCGACCTTGACTGCGCACGTGGATTCGCGGTCGGAGCTCGACGTCGACGCAGCCGTCGGCTTGCCGTGATGCCGCTTTGCCCGCTTGCAGCCACGCGCGCGAGAACCTGGTACGTGTAATTGCAAGTTGAACGATCAGCGCATGCTCAGCTGGTATGGCAGGGGTTTCGGCGCACTCTCCGACTTGATGGGAACAACCGCGGCGGCGGCGGCCCCGCCGGCGTGTTTGTGGGCCCGCGTCACAATCTCGATCATCCCGCGAATCTCGGGCGCGACTTCGACGCCCAGTCCATCACCGTCGACAACATCAACGCGCAACTCGAAAGGTCTCTTATCGTGCCGAAACTGCGCATGCGACATTGATTTACTCAGCGACACACGCGAAATTCAAAGCAATTCGGTCCGAAAAAGATCGAGTAGACTGCCGACCGTGCTAGCAATAACTCCGAACGTTTCCCTGATTTCGCCCGTCTCCCCCATTGTCACAAAGACCTGGTTTGAAGGTCAGCTGCCCGACGCGACAGGCCGAAGGGCGGATTGAGTAGCGCGCTCGCTCGCCTGGCGGGCTTGGCGGGCGTTCCGCAGCGCATGATTCGAGCCGCCTGCACCGACCTCGAACTCGAGGAGCGGGCCGCCGTCCTCGTCCTGCCGGCTCGAGCTCGCCTCCTCGTCGTCGACGGTCCCCTCGAGCTCGAGCTCCATGGCCAGATCCGCAGGCGCTGGTGTGCACCCGTCGTTCGCGATCGAGCCAGTCTGCGATCTCCCGCCGCTCTCCACGGCGCCTGCGCAACGCCTGTCACGCTCAAAGCGGAGAGCAGCGCGACGTGGGCAAAACTGCGCACGCTTTGCGGCCTGCTGGAGGCGCTTCTTCCTCCCGTATTTCGCCTGATCGGAAGCTCAGAGACATCACGAATCTACACCCGTGGGCATGGCGGACAGACCGGCTTGTCCGGACGAACAGCATGCGTGACCGGGCTTCCATCGTCTGCGCGTGGTTGGGAGCAATTTATTTGGATAGACATCGAGATTCAACTTGGCCAATCAACGCACCTTGGTATGCTAGCGAGATGCGTAACCGGAGCCCGACCCACGCGCCAATGGCGCTTTGATCCCTCAAGCGCAGCTTGTATTGCCTTCGAGATTAGAGCGTCAGGAAGGCTCATGTGCAAGTGAGCGGGGCCGTGGAATCCCAATCGATTTCGAACCGGGTGGTGAGGAGCTCATAGCGGGTGGTCCGGTCCAGCGCCTGTGTGTGAGGCTCCCGAGCCCCCACATCGGAGTCCGCGCCATCCGGAGAGACAAGAGAGTATGGCATTTCGACGAACTCTGAGAACATGACGAAGTCAGTTGAATTTCGAATGCGCGCCGTAAACAATGAAAGTTTGAAAGAGTATAATGAAGCCGTCTTTCATTCGGCCGCATTAATTTCTAAGCGGTTCAAAGACGTGATTGTAAGAGTCTCTGTCTGATTATAACGTATAACACGTAAATATGTATATGCTGTGGCGTGTGAGGGATGCATGCGCACGGGCTCCGTACGAGGTTCCCTGAGCAGAACCAGTCAGAAATTCGGGCGTTCGACGTCCATACAGACAAATCTGGACGTACGTCTCTGTGGAGGAGCACGAAGGTAGAGTCATGATCAAAGCTTAAGCCGTCCGCCATCGACATCCGCACGCCATCCAATCCTCGGCCCCGCCAAGGGGAAAGCGAGCGGCTGGCCGGACTTGAATCCGCATCGCTGTCGATATCACTGAGCTCCTCTTTTATGTACGTATACGGACAAATGCCTATCGCCGCGTCCGCCGCAGCTCGTTTCCGATGGCCGCGCTGCAGCTGCATAACGGATGCGCTATCAGAACCCGCAGGTCTGGGCGTCGACTGTGCGACGTGTGTGCGTCCCGGAATCCCACTTGCAATTGCAAGCGCTGGCAGAGATCTAGATCAGCCGCGCTGAGCCGCGCTAGCGCTCCGGCGCTGACTCAGTGAGAGTTGACTCAAGTTGAAGCCGCTGAGCGGCGCGAACTTCGAAGCACGTCGGCTACTGATCCGATGATATTGATCGATCTTCCGTCCGGTCGAGCACCGGTACCGTATACGTAGTAACCGTACCGTAGCAGTACTAGACTACTACTAGTACGTATACGTACGCGTACCTGCTAGCTAGTACGGTACAACACGCGTAGTACCGTACTACTTACCGAGGCAGCGGCGAGGCTTACGGTAGCTATAGAGTCAGTATAGACTAGTACTATAGTACGTGAAGACCGTGCACCCCGAGTCCGTAATACTCCACGTTCAACGGTTTCAATTTCGAAGTTTCGGATCCCGGAGTCCCGCTAGGGTTGCCGTGTCCGATGTCCGCGGACATTGACATGTCCATGTCCGCGGACATGTCGTGTCAATGTCCGTGGGTCCGGGTGGACATGTCCGTGGACATTAGGGGGGATACCCCTCTAAACAGGCCAAAACGCGTGCAAATCATGTTTAAAACACTCTAGCAGAACACTGCAAACGTTAGCAGCATGTTTCTGGTGCTCAGGAAGCGGCGGGGGGCAGCGGGGAGTCGCCGGGGGCCTCGCCCAAGCTGCCCCGCCACCTCACTTTTAATATATAATTTAATTTAATTTAATTTAATATTCAATGTCCGCGGACATGTCGGCGGACATGTCCGTGTCCGAATGTCCATGTCCACCGGGTTGATTGACATGTCCATGGACACGGCAACCCTAAGTCCCGCCCCCCAAAACGCGGGAGCCAATCAAGAGAAGAACAAACTGACTGTTCGCGGTCACAGAGTCGAGAGCGAAAACCGTTGAATTAAACGTGCCACCGTGGCACGGCCCGGCGGTGCCATGGCCACGGTGAACGTATATATACGGTATAATATACGGTTATATACCGTAGCCTACTCGGCCTGGGGAGTCCTGGCTAGTACTACGGTAGTACGTACTACGGTAACAGAACGTTCCGACGGTTCGATCACGGGCCTTCACGCCGTGACGGGAATCACGGCAGTGACGGCACGTTGCAAATATTAATTGACGTCCGACGGTCTAGATCTAGATCTTGCAAGTTGCAACTGGCAAGTTGCAATCGATACGTCGATCGGCCGACAGCCGGCCGCCGGGCCGGCGCCGCGGCAGCGCGGCTCCGCCGCTCCGAGCGGCGATCGCGAGAGCACTGCGCGGCGGCAATTTTAATTGGGCGCGCGTCCGACGGTCCTGGGGCAGTTTTGACGGTTCGTCTTCCGGGTGCGGGGAAATCGTGGCATGGAAGACGAACCGTCAATTTGAAGTTTTTTTGACGGTTAGACTTCCGTGACTGCCGACGGGCCGCAGCCTCGAGCTCAGCCTATCGCGAATCGCGATCGCACGTGCACCGTGGGTCCGTGACTCATTACGTACTAACTACTATTGCTAGTGAGTCATGAATCGATATCATGATCATGATCATGATCAGTAGTGACTCGAGCTCTTACCGTAATATATATATTAATGCACTTAATTATTGCGCCAGATATTAATGTGTTTTTGGACCCGGATCCGAATAGAAGTCCCGGACCCCTAGTACCCCGGGCCCCTACTATACTAGTACGTACTAGTACTATTGCTATATATTAATGCGGCACCAAATTAATGCATTTTCAAAGTTTGACGCCTTTTGGCTGCGGTTGGGGCCTCTACAACGCGGGCCCGGGGGGAGCTCTAGATCTACCGTACCGTGCCCTCGCCCGCTGCCCCTACCGTGCCCTACGAGGCTACGCCATCCACATCGATATCATAGTATCCCCGACGCCCCCCGCCCCGGCCCGGCGCCCGGCCCTCGGCTCCGGATCCCACGCCGTCCGGAAATTAGTGGACCAACTTGGCAAATTAAACTTTGAAACTTTTGAGTCAATCCACTAATTTCGTGCTCCACTAATTCTCTAGCTAGGGTTGCCGTGTCCACTGCTCGCCGCCGGGCCGGAAAAAAATTCTCTGCTCAAAACGTTGCAACTAGCCGGCTTGTGATACACAAGCACCGCCTGAGGTCCGCCTCTCGCCGACAGCAGCGCTCTGCGCGGCCCGCCGACGCGCTTCTAGCCCCCGGTAGCATGGTGGCAGCACCTGTGACGGCTTTGCGCTAGCTCCCGGCGCGCGACCCATCTCGCGTGCACCGTCTTGCGACTTCCGCGCAGCCAGGTCGCTCGCAAGCGCAACCAACGTTCTGAGCGTGTTAGATAAGGTCGGGATCGCACCTTGCCGCGTCCCCGGGCGAGCCGTGTGAGCTTCGGACCGTCGGCAGGCGACGAGCACCTTCGGCCGCCCGCGGGGCCGGCCGGCCGCCCGCCGCGGGCCTCGTATCGATTCTGCCGCTCATAGCTAGTGCAGGCATCACTAGTGAGTGCGTGGTGAAGCTCTGCGCGCCCCCCCTCGCACACTCCGCGCCCTGACCGACCCGCCGCTCGCAGGCCCTGCGCCGCCGAGGCATCTTTCGCCGTCGCGGAGGCCGCTCACCGCTCGCCCGCATCGCTTAGGCCCGGGAACGCCCCGCCTGCGTGTCCTGCCGCGCCTCAGGCAGATGCGCGCTCGTGTGCAATCAAGCATGTCATGCGGTTCCAGATGGCATGGCTGCGACGGCGGGGCGGTGCGGGCTGAGATGTCTAGGGCCATGAGGGACATCTAGAGCACGCGCAGAGCCCGCGTACGGGCGGCGGCACGCACCCCCGCCGCCAGCGGCACCTGCTCCAGTGGGGGGGTGGCACCTGGCAGATTCGATTTCGCTGCTTACTGCGAGGGCCGCCGGGCCGACGCTAACGCAGATCGATGCACACCATAAAAGAGCATGCGCAGCTGGAGCGCGGCCCTGACGCATGCATCCGCAGCGGAGATCGCCTGCTTCTCCAGAAGGCTTGGGGTGGGGGCACCTGCGCGATTTGATTTCGCTCCACACAGCAAGGGTTCGCTGGGCCACCGCTAGCAAAGATCGATGCACGCCTTGATAGAGCATGTGCGTATGCATCGCGGCCCGGAGGGGTGCATCCTTAGCGGAGATGCTACAACATTTACAACATTCGGCATGCTTAACAGAGCGCTCGCTGGCCCAGAAGGCGCAGGCGGGGCAGGCTACTCGAGAATCACGATCTCATTATCAAGATCTCAGGACGCTGGCGAGCTACTGGCGCTCTACCGGCAGAACGCTGAACGGAGAGAGAACGCGGGGCGGAGGGGGCCGCAGCCCGGGAGGGCCGCAGAGGAGGGGGGGATGCAGCCCCACTCAGGGGGTGGTGCAGCCTAGCTGCCCCTTCGAATCCAGCCGGCTGCTGCCGCCTACGCCGCGCGGAGCAACACCACTCCGAGGCTCTGCGCGAGAGCCGCGGGCGGCGGCATCAGCGGGCGCACTGGGCGGGAGCGTGCGGCGCAGGCAGCTGCAAGCGCACCGATCTCCAAGAGCGCTCGCTGCTCCGGTTGCTGCTGCCGGCGCTCAGGTGCTTCTATCGAGAACGAAAGCTCCTTTTCGGCTCCTTTTGCTGCGCGGAAACCGTTCAGCGGCGCGGTGGCGGGCGGGCGCGGTGGCGGGCAAGCGCGGGGCCCTCACCTCGTTCTCGGCGGTCGATCCTGACCTTCCTGGACGATAAGCCAGCTTCATCGACGGTTCTAGACGGTCGGAAAGTCAGCGCGGATGCGTCTGAGACGAAGCGGGCGGCGAGGGATGCGCACCGGCGTGACCGGGAGCCGCCACCGGGGCGCCGGAGCTCGGCGGTTGGACCGCGCTAGCTGCGACGCGTGGGGGGTCACCCGGACGAAGCGAAACGCCCCGCGGACAGGCCGAGAGCCCCGCGCCACACTATGTGAAGCATCTTCAACACTTTAAGGCGCATACTTCTACGGCGAGAAACCCCGACTTGCCGACAGAATATCGGAGTAATGATCAGCGAACCTCGTGCCAGAGCGAGCTCTCCTTGATCTTGTGTGGAATCCGCGGCGTGGGCGCCCTTCTCCGCGTTCCGAGAGCGGTAGAAGGCATCCTAGTACGGTTGACGATGCTCCGGCACCGCCCTGTAGCCCGACGAAGGCGCGGTCTCTGCTGACGAGGCGGAGCGGGTCACGGGCCGCGGGCGGCGCGGGCGGGCGTTCTTAACGAGGAACCACTCTTTTTAGACCCTCACTAGTTGTTCCAGACGCTGCTGGCTCGAAAAAGGGGGCACGGGGCGGCCCGGGACGGGAACCGACCCCGAGTGGCCCGAAATCGCCCGGCCAGGCGCTCGAAGTGCTTTGGTGGGCTCTCCGATACTACTACTGCGAGCGCAGCGCCCCCGGCGCTCACGCCGGCTTCCGGCCGCGGCTGGTCAACAAAGATTTGGGGTACACCTCGCTTCGTTCTCCAAGTCGCGGATTTCTGAGGGGCTTGGCGTGCAGTGGTCCGACTCGGCGATGTCGAGTCATAATCTCAGTCATTGTCGACGTCGACTCGGCGACGTCGCCGCCGAGTCGGCGCCGACTCGCCGGCCGGCGCCGGGAGTCACTAAATATTCCCGGAATCCCGGCCCGCCCGGCCGGCGCGCGCGCCGGACCCGGCGGGCCGCACATTGAACCGGCCACTGCACAATCGATATCCGCACTGCGGCATGCGCAATTAAAATATTGCAAATTGCAATCCCAGCTAGCGCTGCAGCTGCAGACTAGTACTCATGATCAGTGCAGAGTCCGGATCCGCCGCGGCGCCGCCACGGCCTGCCAGACTCAGTAGGAATGCTTAAATTGCCGCGTAGTTAAATAATTGCCGAATTCGGCCGAAACCGGAATTGCCGTACGCGTGGCGATAAATTGCCGAATCCAGATTTCTGCTCTATAGCCGCCTATAATTATTTGTACCCCCAGCAACATTGCCGTGGCTTAAAATTGCCGAATTTGGCCTCTCGGCAATATACGGCAATTTAAAACATCGTCTAAAAAAGCATTCCTACAGTAGTAGATCATCCAGAAGTACCGTAGTAGTACGGTAGTACTCGGTACTACTGAGTGGGTAGATATCACAGACTCACAGTACTACTAGTAGACTAGTAGTAGACTACTAGTAGTTTCTAGATTAGTAGATTCTAGAGCTCGAATCGCAAAATTTAAAGATTCGCAATTATTGAATTTCCGATCCGAGTTCCCTAGAATCCATACTACCGGTAGTACAGTAGTACCAGTGCTAGACTTCGGCAAAGCCGCAAACTCGGCAACTTGGCGAAGGCGGGGGTCCATGATCACTGATCATGATCAGCCGCTTCAACGGACGCTGGCTCAGTGACATCGATCGATTGCTAGGCGTGCCAGGGCCCGTCGGAGCCGACTGACGCCGGCGCAGTGGGGATCCGGACGGGTGGAGGGGCCAGCTTCGGGGGCGGGGCAGGCAGAGCTGCAGCCGGGGCGCCGCCGCTGGGGGAGGCCGGGGCCGCGGGGGGCGGCGCGGCAGACAACGCTCTGGCTGGGGTGGCGTGCACGTGGCGGGGTCGCGCGGGGCCGGCCCCGCTGAGGGACGCTGCGGGGGGTACGGGGCGGTGAGGGGAGTGCGGGGCGCTCGGCGTGATCGCCACGCCGCGGAGGGCGGCTCCCAGGGAGGGCCCCGTGCCCAGGCTCGGGGCGCCGGACGGGGCGCGGGGCGTCAGGAGGAGGGGGGGAGTCGCCGGGCTCCCGCTCCCGCCAGACCCCCGCGCGGACAGGGCGCCCCCGCTGGGACGGGGAGGGGGCGGGGCCTCGCCGCGCGCTCCAGCGCGGGGCCGACGCCGGCGGCGGCCCCGCTACGGGGGTGCCCGCGGCGCTCGGCGCAAGGGCTGCGCCCGACGTGCCCACCTCCTTGCGATCGCCGGTGGGCGTGCCGGCGGCGCCGCTCGGTGCCCGTACGAGGTGCCGGCTGCTCCCGCCGGGGCGGCGCCCGCTCTCTGAGCGGGGCGGGAGGACGAAGCGGCGGCGGGTGCTGGCGGCCGCCTCGCGGCGCAGGTTGCGGAAGAAGGGCCTCCTGGCGGGCCCCCACCACTCCTCCTCGTCGCCCCCCGCCCCGGCCAGCCCCGCCCCCCCGCCACCGCCCCCCTCCGCTTCGTCAGCAGAGAGGCCAGCCGTCTCCTGCGCGCCCCACAGTGAGCGCCACCCGCCCAAGAGGCTCAAGAGCCGACCATTATTCTTAGAATGGCTCCTTATCTATCCCAATTCTCGAGTAAGACTTCGACGCACGCGGAGCCACCAGGGACCCAGAGATTCCCCCGGGACCGGCTCCGGCTCCGGTTCGAGAGGCGGCGGCCGCCTCGCGAAGCTGCGCGCGCGCATATCGGAGACGGCGAATGAAGGGGGAAGGAGAGGGGGGAGGGGGGAAAAGAGGGGGGGGGGGGGGGGGTCCGGCTACCGGTCCCGAAACGCCTCGGAGAGCCCCGTGGGGCCGCCTTCGGGTCCCTGGGGGTACGGCAATCCGGCGGCGCGGCCGGCGGGCGTGTAGGAGATCGTCCCCCACGACTGCGGGGAGCGTGGGGGTGAGAGTCGGGGCGGGGAGGGGCGGGCCGGGGGGCCGGCGCCTGCTGCGCGGGGTTCCGGCGGCGGTGCGAGCCCTCGTCCACCGTGAGGACGCCTGTACCCCCCGCGTAAGCGAACGCGAAGGGAGCGCCGGGGCGGTACGCGCCCTCGTACAGGACGCGGGGCTTGCGGAGGCGCTGGCGGCGGGGCGCCCACTCGCGCGCCCCGCTCGCTGCCCCCCACCAGTGGCCGCTGTAGGCGTAACCCCCGGCACCACCCCCGGGGGTGGCCGAAGAGGGACGGGCGGGAGGGAATCCGAGGCCGCCAGAGGTGGCGGGACGGGGCGCGCCGTGGGCGCTGCCGGGCGGGGCCGGGGCCGGGGCGAGGATGTAGCCGCGCGGGGAGGCCGGGCGGGGCGGGGAGCTCGGCTCGCCCTGGGCCGCCCGCTCCGCCAGAGCCTCCTCGACCTGCGGCGGCACCTCTGCCCCGCGCGCGCCGCCGCTGACCGCGTGCGGGGGCGCACCGCCTCGCCGGCGCGCGGCAGGGAGCGCGCCAGCTTTGCCAGGAGAATGCGCAGGTGCCTCACCTGAGGTCCCACCTCAGCGGCGCGGCCGGAGGCGAGTCAAGGGGGGGGGGGGGGGGGGGGATTGTGGGGCCGGGGCCGGTCGGGGGAGCGCATGGGGGCCACCAGCTGCAGCGCTCGCCCAGAAGGGCCCGCTCGCCCGGAAGGGCCCCCCCCCCTCCTTCGAACAGCCCTTCTGAACGCACGTCGCGCATGCGGCGGCCCTCCTCCTCACGCAGCCGCGCCTCCAGCGCAAAGAAGCGTGCCTGTGTGTGTGTGTGTGGGCGGGGGGGGGGGGGGGAGGGGAGGGGGCGGGGCGGGGGATGGGGAGGGGGGGGAGGGAGGGGGGAGGGAGGGGGGGGGAGAGCCGTCAGGGATTGGGGGAAGGCGGAGGGGGATGCGGGGCGGGGGACCTCGGTAAGGCGCAGGTCGGAAGAAACGCCCTCGACGCCCTGCCCGGGGGAAGGGGGCCGGCTCAGCGCGTCTACCCACGCCGGCTCGCGCGAGGCGCCGCGCCCCTCCGCTCACCGGCCCGCGGCGGTGCCGCCGGTGGCCACCGGCGGCGGCGCCCTCGGCGGCGGCGGCGGCGTCGCCCCCGGCCTCGCCGTCGGAGAGGGCGGAGGCGCACGAGGAGACGCCCGACTCGGAGCGCGGCGGCGGCAGCGGAATCGACGAGGGCGAGCGCGGCCGCGCTCCCCCGCCCGACCCCGACCGCGTCCGCCCCGGCGTCGGCGGCTGCGGTGGCGGGGCCAGCTGGACCTTGGCGAAGGCCTTGGCGAGGGAGGTCTGGGGGAGGGGAGGGGTGAGGGCGGGAGGGGTGCGGGGCGGGGCGGGGCGGGACCATGAGGGAGTGGTAGCGGGAGGCCTGCACGCTGACGGCGCCGCGCACGGAGGCCAGCGCCGCCCCGACCCCCTGCCCCCGCCCCCGCCCCGTCGCACCCACGCCTTTCCGAGCCGCCCCCTCCACCTAAGCTAGAAGAGCGTTCCTAAGCAGAAGACCCTGGTTCGAATCCGAGCAGCGCGCGGGCCGCCTCTCTCCGCAATGCGCCCTCGGCAGGCGCAGGGGCGGGGAGCGGGGGGGGCAGGGGGGGGACCCGTGGGGTTGGCGGGGGGCGGGGGGCGGGCGCACGGCGAGGCGGTCCTCCATGGCGGCGCAGCCGCGGACGACCTCGTCGAGGGCCGCCCCCAGCGTCCGCTGCTCCTCCCGCACGCCGCCCCCCTGCCCCCCGCCATCGCATCGCCGGGCGGGGCGGGGCAGGGCGGGGCCGGGGACGGACGGCGGCGTCGAGGCGGGCGGCCTCGCGGTCGAGGCGGGCCTCGAGGGAGCGGAGCGCCTGCTCGACCCCCGCCACCACCCCCGCACCTCCTCCACCCCGCCTGCCCCCACCGTCGAGGGCGCCCGAGGCGGCGGAGGCGGCATGGGGGAGGGCGGGGAGGGCACCCGCGCCGACCCGGCTTCGCTCGCCGCCGCCAGCGCCGCCACCGCCGCCGCGGGGTCGAACCCGCCCTGCGAGTCATCCGGCGACTGCCCGGCGGCGGCGGCGGCGGCGGCGGCGGCCTGGGCCGAGGCAGCGGCGGTCTGGGCGGCGGCGGCAGCAGCAGCTGCGGCGGCGTGCATGGCGCGCTGCTCGTCGCGCAAGCTGGCGATGTCCTCCTGGCGGGCGGGGGTTGCAGGGGCGGGGCGCGCGGCAGCGCACAGCAGCGGACCTTGCGGGCGACGAGGCTCGCCTGGACGCTCTCGATGCGCGTCCCGATGTCCACCAGCAGCGACTCCAGCGCCTGCAGGCCCCGCGCCCCCCGCTCGGCCCCGCGAAAAGAGGCGAGGGGGCCGCCCCGCCCGCGCCTCAATGCGGTCGTCCGTCTCCTGCGTCAGCGTCTCGATCCCCTCCTTCGCCTGCGGGGCGCCGCGTGAGCCCGCCGGCGCGCGGGGCTGCCGGGCGGGGCCTGCGCGCCTCCTGCACCCCGGCCTCGGCGGCCGCCCGCGCGTCCTCGACGCTCTGCTGCAGCAGCTGCGGGGGGGAGGAGAGGGGAGCGGTGAGGGAGGCGCGTCGGGTGGCGGGGCGTGGCGGGACCTGGTGCTCCTTGGTGATTGCGGGGATCTGCCCCGTGCGGAGCTGGATCTCGTCCCGCAGCTGGTGCATCGCGTGCTTCACCTCGATCTGCGCCCCGCGCCCCGCTCGCTCGCCCCCCGGGCGATCGCGGGCGGCGCGCGCGCCCCCCTCCGGGGCGGGGGGCGGGGGGCACCAGCTTGAGGTTCATGGTCGCCTCGAGGGCGGTGACGCCGGCCGCGCCCACCTGCGCCGCCGCGCCCCCCCGCGCCGCCGCGAGCTTCGCCTCCTCCAGCGCCCGCTTCTCCGCCTCCCTCCGCTCCCCCGCCAGCTCCCTCTCCTCCGCCGCCTGCCGCTCCCCCCGCTCGAGCCCCGAGGCGGCGCGGCGGCGGGGGGCGCGCGCACGGCCCGCATGAGGTCGAGGATCTTCATGTCGGCCTCGTGGCGCCCCCGCGTGAGGTCCCGCACGGAGAGCTCCAGCTGCGCCACCCGCTGCTCCCGCTCCCGCGCCCCGTCCTCCTCCCCCAGCTCGCGCCTCCGCACCTTGCGGCGGCACGCTGGGCGGTGAGGCGGGGCGGAGGGGCGGGGGGCGCCGTGCGGGGGACCTCGGCGTCGAGCTTCTCGTGGAGCTTGGCGAGCTCCTTCTGGAGCCCCTCCACGGGCTCCCGCCACGCCGCCACCTTCCTCTCCCCCGTCGCCGACTCCAGCACCTGCGCGCCCACCTCCTCACGCCCCCGCCCCCTCCCGAGACGCCAGTGGGGCGCACCTTGTTCCAGTTGGGGCTGACCTGCAGGCGGGGGCGGAGGGAAAGGCGGGGCGTGAGGCGGGCGACGAGGGCGGGGCCGCGTGGGGCGTGCTGACCCCGCCGTCCTTCGAGGCGCGGCGGTACGCGACGGTCTCGACCTCCTTCAGCCAGCGCCACTGCGCCGTCGTCCGCTCGATCATCGCCTGCGCGCGCCCCGCTCAGCGAGCCCCGGGGCTCCCGGCGCGCTCCGCGCCGCGCCTGCATGTACTTGGTCACGACGTCCGGCACGCCCTGCCACTCCGCGGGGTCGATCTGCAGGTCCGGCGGCTGCCAGAGCGAGCCCGTCGCGCTCGCGGCGCTCACGGCGCTCACGGCGCTCGCCGCCACGCTAGGTGCGACACTCAGGGCGCTGGGCGGCCGCGCGGGCTGGTTCGGCAAGTCGTCCGAGCTGCCGCTGGCAGACGCTCTGTCAACGGAGAGATAAATGCTGGCGATCCTCGCTGGCGCCCCCTCGCTCGGCACCGGCGAGGCCGCCCGGGACGCCGTGCGGTCCATGAGAGCTGGCTCTACCGCTAGCTACGGAGGGCCCGGGACTCAGCAGGCGCACATGCGCCCCTTCACAGCTGCGAAGCCGCCGACTGCAAGCGCACGGCGGCTGCGTCCGTAGGGCTGCACCGGCGAAGAAGCGCTATTAACTACTTGCGGCAGTACGTTCCTACGTCCTCGTTCTCGTCGGCGGTACCAGCTTGCAGACCCGCGTCCTCGTCCGCAAGACCGTCGGACCTTGGACCCAACTTGGAGGCGGCGGTACCCCAGACCGGCTTGCCCCTCCCCTCTTAGCTGCTTCAAGCCCTTCAAGCCGCTCAGGATTGAAGCCGCGAATGTAGATGCTGCGCGCGGCTGCAAGCCGCGCGCGGTGTGCGAGCAGCTCGACCAAGTGCGCGTGGCGCTCCAGTTCGACCGGCGTGCGCGCCGGCAGGCGCATGGCGCTCCAGTTCGACCCCGACACGGGCCTGCCGTGGCCCGCCTTTGCGCCTGAGGCGGGGGTGCACGATTGCCGCGCGGACTTCGCCGCCTGGCTCTGCGGCGGCGCCAATCGCCTCCCCGTCGTCGACTTCCGCCCCGAGGCGGACTTCGAGGCGCTGCACGTCCGTCCCAGTGCGAATCTGCCCTACGCTGGGCTCCCGAAGCGGTGCCGCCGCCGCGCGGGGCGCGAGGTGGCTCCGCTGATCGCAGCTCTGGGGTCCTCGCAGGTGGTGCGAGATGCCCGACAAGGGCCGCCCCTTCGCCCTGCTCCTGCCCGAGGTGAGCGGCGGCGGCGCCGGACAGCGCCCCTCTGCAGCGCGCCCTCGGCGGCCGCCCCCGAGGCCAACGGGCGGGGCGGGGCAGCACCGGGAGGACGTGCCGGCCTTCCTGCGGAGCCGTGGGTGGGACGTGCGCCACTGGTTCTGCGTGCGCCCCGCCCGCCCCGCTCGAGCCTCCGCCCCGCGTCGCCCACGCCCCTATCTTTTGCAGTCGTCGGGGTACAGGGGCCACGCCGCGGCGCTGGCGGGGGCGGAGCGAGAGGGGGTGGCGGGGCGGGGCCCCGGCGAGGCGCGCCTGTACGGCCCCTGCTTCTTCCTCGAGCGGCAGATCGCGGCGATCGAGGGGACGCTGGCCCAGGGGTCCGGGCCGGCCGACGCCGCGTGGAGGGTGCTGGACGTCGGGTGCGGGTCGGGGCGGGACCTCGCGTGGCTGTGCTCGCGCGAGGGCCCGCCCCGCTGGAGGGGCGTCGGGCTCGACCAGCTCCGCCCCGCCCTCGAGCGCGCCCGCGCCCTCGCCGCCCGCGCGGGGCCGCCGCCGCCTTCCACCACCTCCGCTTCCTCCCCGACGGCTCCCCGAGGGCGAGGGCGCCCCGCCCTCGAGGTCCCCCGCCCCCGCCCCCCGCCCTCCCTCCCCCCCGCTCCCTCACCGCTGGGCGCCGCCGCGCAGGGCCGCACCTTCGACCTCGTCCTCTCCATCCGTGCGCCCCCGCCCGGGCCCCGGCCCGCCCCTTGCCGCTCGACTGCACGCCGCGCGCTGCGGGCCCCCTCCGAAGCACTGAGGCAGCACGGGTGCGGGGGCGGGCGCAGGCTTCTTCCACCGGCCGGCGCTGCCGTGGGTCGCGGAGCGCGTGCGCCCCGGCGGCCTCCTCCTCGCCGTCCAGTTCTCGGAGGCGAGCGAGGGGCGCGAGGGCGGGGCGGGCGGGGGGCGCTCGCGGCTGGCGTCGCACGCGTACGGCGGGGGCGGGGGCCTGCTCGGGGCGCTGCCGGCCGGGCAGTTCGAGGCGCTGGTGGAGGAGGTCGCCCCGCTCCCCTCGGACGGCCGCCCCGTCGCCTGCCTCCTCGCCAGGAAGCGCCCCGCCCTCTAGCCGAGCAGCCCCGGCCCGGGGCTCGCTGCGAGCAGGCACGCCTGGCGGCGATGGCTGAGAGAAGCAATGTCGCTGAGCCGATCTGCAGAAGGCTGCGGTCCACAGGCCCTGAAGCTGCGCATGCAGGAGCCGATGCCCCGCCCGGCGGGGCCTCCAAACCAACCCCCCACGCTCTATTCTTAGATCTATAGCTAGCTATAGCTATATGAGCTGTAGCTATAGATAGAGACTGAGACCCGTATTCAATTTACCCCCGCTGTGCTGGTGTTCAGAGATTAGCCCTAGTAGTACTGCAGCTGCCAGAGCTGGCCGGAATTTTAAAATTGAAGCTCACCAAAAAACCTACGCGTATACTAAGATGCGCGAAGTGCGCGCTGCGGCAAGTCCGGAAGCTGTACTTAGCGGGGCCAATTCGACACTCCAAAGTTCAATGATTCAATGATTTGCAATTGCATGCTACCGGTACGATCATGATGCGACTCAGTAACTAAAGTGCCGCAGCCTGGCAGCCTGGCAGTGCCACGAATCGAAGACATTCGATGCACATTTCAAGTTTAATTTCATGGGCGACGTCATGATGACTCACAGTGAAACACTGTGACAGTTGCAAATAGAACGTTTCAGGCTGGCAGACGCAAGAGGCCGCGGGCCTTGCCAGGAGGCCTAGTTTAGTTGCAGCCCTGGCAGCCTTCCAAGGCTTCAATAATTCGAATTCGAAGCTCAGCGGCTGCTCAAGCTTTTTTGCAGCAAACCCGGCCCCTCGGCGAATTTCGCAAATAGCTATAGTGAGCAATCCGCAAGGTGCGCAAATTTGGCAAATTCGAAGCCTCAAGATTGAATTCGAAGCTGAAGCGCGCTCATCAAGCTTAGGGAACCGAGCTTGGAAAGAAACTCAGGACTGTCGGACGAATCCGAACATAAAACGTTGTACATCACCTCGAATTCGAAAGCTCTCTTCTCAAGAGTAAACGCGCTTCACTGAAGTCCGGAGTGTTCCAGGCTGCCGATTGCATTGATTCATGGTTGTATTGGTTCTTCTCAAACTTTGAAAGAGTCGCATAACGCGATCCATGGTTACTAGCACTGTAATCTTTCTGCAGAGCTCTGCGAGGTGAGCAGGCCGGCTGATCCAGCGCCTGCGGCTCTGGGCTACGAGTGCCGCGGGCTGAAGCGGCTCGCGGCGGTGCCGGTGGGGCGCAGCGCCGGCGTGTGGGGCGTGCCGGGCCCCGCCCCGCTGCGCCGCGGCCCCGTCGGCGTCGCCTGCCGGCCGAAGCGGATTCAAGTTAGAGGCAGCGCAGGGACGTCCGACGAGAGGGGCGGCCGAATTCGACGGGGCGCACGGGGACGGAGCCGCCGGGGGCGGAGGCGCGCCGCCGAGCCGCGAGCTCCGCCTCTAGCCCCGCAAGGCTGCGCGGGAAGCCCGACGAGTCAGCGGAATCACGAGACATCGACGCGGTGAGTGGGCTTGGCGGAAGGAACTGGAGGAGGAGCCTCTAGGCAGGGCGGGGATGCTATGGGGCCGCCGGCTAGCGAGGCGGCGCGCCTGCCGGCGAGGCTCTCGTTGGTCTCGTGGAGGGCGGCGAGCTGGCCGACGGCGCGCCGCAGGGCCCCCGCCGCCTCCGCCTCCGCCTCGGGGTCCCCGTGGCCGCCCGGCCCCTGGTTCCCCGGCACTGCGGGGGGAGGCGCGAGGTGAGGGGGCGTGCCGGCGGGGGGCGGGGTGTGCGGGCGGGCGCACGGCGGCGGTCCGCGGCGAGGAGCTCGATGGACTTCTTCAGGTCCTCGATCTGCGCCCCGCGCCCGGCGGCGCGTCAGCGCCGGCGGCGGGGCGCTGAGGCGTGGGGCGCGGGCGCGGGGCGGGGCTGCTGGGGGCGGGCCTGGGAGGGGAGGTCGGGCCCCATGGCGGCGGCCTCGGGGAGGAGGCGGTGGAGTCGCAGGATCTCCTCGTTCGCCGCGATCAGCTCCCCCCGCAGCGCCTCCACCTGCCCCCGCCCCACCCTCAGCGTCCCCGCGGGGCGGGGGACGGGGCCCAGCGCCCCGCCTCGCCCCCGCCGTCTTAGATCCCACTGCCCTCTGCGCCATCTAACAGGTGGATCGACTTTTGCGCCGCCTGGCGTGCGCAACAGAGGCGACATCTAGACGCGGAACTCCCCTCCTCCGCGGCAGGCGGTGCGGCGGGCGGGGCGGGCTCTGGGGGGAGGGCGTGGGGGCGGGGACCTGGCCGGAGAGGCGGGAGCGCTCGTTGCCGAGGCCGGCGACCTGCTCCTCGAGCCGCGCCGCCCGCTCCCGCGCCTCCGCCCGCTCCCCCGCCTGCTCCGACACCTGGCCCCGCCCCGAACCCGCTCGGTCCCCCGGGGAAGGCCCGGGGGCTTCTCGCGAGGCGGGCTCCGCGCCGCGCACCTCCTCCTGGAGGCGCTCGAGCTCGGCCCGCAGCCGCTCCACCTGCCCGCTCCCTGCCCCGCCCCTCGCACGCTGTGCGCGGCGGGGGGCGCGAGGCGGCGCGCACGGGACTCGAGCTCGGCCTGGACGCGGAGGGCACGGGCGGCGAGGGCGGCCGAGGCCTCCCCGCCCCGCGCCGCCTCCGCCGCCATCGCCCGGCACCGCTCCTCCAGCTCCGCCGCCTCCGCCGCCGCCGCCTCCGCCGCCTTCGCCCGCTCCTCGGCGGCCGCCCGCGCCGCTGCGAGCTCCCGCTGCGCGGAGAGGAGCTCCTCGTGGGTGCGCCGCTGCTCCGCCCGCACAGCCGCCGCCTCCTTGCGCGCCGCCTCCAGCCCTTCCTCCGCCCGCCCCGCCGCCTGCCGCGCCGCCTGCAGAGGGCCCGCCTCAGGGCGCGATCCCGCGGTCGGGCTTTTCCACGATGCACGCACGGCTGCGGCCGCGCGCGCCTCCTCCGCCTCGGCGCGGGCCCCCGCGACGGCCTCGCGGGCGGCGGCGGCCTCGCCCGAGGCGCGGGCGGCGGCGGCCTCGGCGACGGCGGCCGCGGCGCGCGAGGCCTCGCGCTCCCGCTCGAGCTCCGAGCAGCGGACCGCCTGCGCAAGCACTCGGGGGGGGCGGGCTCGGGGCGTGCGCGGGGCAGGGGGCGGACGGCGGCGCGGTGGGCCTCCTCGGCGTCCCCGCAGCGGCGCTGGAGGGCCTCCAGGCGCCCCGCGAGCCGCCCCAGCTCCGCCTCCTGTCGCGCCCCGGTCCCATCCCCTCAGCTGGGCCCCGAGCGGGGCGGCGCCGGCGGCGGGGCCGCACCTGCCCCGCGGCGCGGCCGGCCTCCGCTTCCATCTCGCGTAGGGCCTGGGGGCGCGGGGAGGGTCGCTGGGGCGGGGCGGGGGGACGGGGGGCGGGGCGGCGCACGGCCTCGCGGGAGGCGAGGCGCTCGGCGAGGGCGGCGCGCTCCGCCTCGAGACGCCGCGCCGCCGCCTCGAGCTCCCGCAGCTCCGCCCGCAGCGCCCCGCTCCGCTGGCCCTCCTCCCGCGCCGCCCCCGCGCCGCCGCCGCCTCCGCCCTGCCCCGCCCCCGCCCTCAGCCGAGCGCCGCTGCGTCCGTCCGGGCGCGGGCCGGCGCACGCTGCGCGGTCGCGCTCCTCCTCGCGCGCGGCGGCGGCGGAGCGCGCGGCGGCGAGCGCCGCCTCGGCGGCGGCGGCGCGCTCGGCGAGGCGGGCGTGGGCGGCGGTGGCGTCGTCGCCGGCGCGGGCGGCCTCGCCGCAGCGGCGCTCGAGCTCGCGGCGCTCCCGCTCCCAGCGCTCCTCCCGCGCCGCCGCCTCGCCCCGCGCCGCCGCCACCGCCGCCTGCGCCGCCTCGCACTCGGCCGAGCGTGCCTGCACGTCCTGCGCAAGCCGCCGCGCCCGCCCCGCCTCCTCCTCCTCCGCCCGCGCAGCCGCCGCCGCCGCCTCCCGCGCCCGCCTCGCCTCCGCCCGCGCGTCCTGCCCGGGGCCTCAGGGGAAGAGGGCAGGGGGCGGGGGGAGGGCGGCTCGCCTCGAGCTCGGCCCTGAGCGCGGCTACGGCCGCGCACGCCTCGTCCCGCTCGCGCGCCGCCCGCTGCGCCTCCGCCGCCGCCTTGTCCCGCTCGGCGGCAGCGCGCGAGGCCGTCGCCGCCTGCTGCGCGCCCGACGCCGCCGACGCGCGCTGCGCGGCCTCGAGCTCCTGCGCGGGTGCTCGTCAGGAGCGGGGATGCCGGGCGGGGCACGTCGGCGGGGCGGCGCGCCGCGCGGGCTGCCGCGAGCTCCGAGGCCGCCGCCTCGCGCGCCCTCCGCGCCGCCTCCGCCTCCTCCCGCGCCGCCTCCGTCTCCCGCCGCGCAGCCCCAGCGGCGGCCGCCGCGTCGGCAGCCGCCCCGCGCGCCTCTTCCCGCTCTGCAAGCGCCCGGCGCAGCCGCGCGCCCTCCGCCGCCGCCTCCTCCGCCGCGGCCCCGCCGCCCGCCGCGCCTCCGCCGCATCCGCCTGCACGCGGGCGGGCCGGTCAGGTGGAAGGACGCTGATGTGCAGCGTGTGGGGCCCGGGAAAACAGACCTCGGCACGCTCAGCGGCGGCGCGGGCGGCGGCGCGGGCCCGCGCCATGTCGGCCGCCGCCGCCTCCGCCTCGCGCGCCGCGCGCGCCGCCTCGGCCGCGCGGCTCTCCGCTGCCTCCCGCCTCTGATCGGCCTCGCGCGCCGCGCGCGCCGCCTCGGCGGCCCGCGCCTCGGCAGCCTCGCGCCGCTGGTCGGCCTCCTCGGCGCGCGCCGCCTCCGCGCGGGCGCGGGCGCGCTCCTCCTCGACGGCGGCGCGGGCCCGCGCGAGCTGCTCGCGCAGGGCGGCGGCCTCCTCGCCGGCGGCGAGCCGCTCGGCCCGCAGGCGCGCCGTCTCCTGCTCCAGCTCCCCGCGCGCCTCCCCCTCGCGCCCCGCGGCCGAGCGGGCCTTGCCGGCCTCGCGCCGCGCCCGCTCCGCCTCCTCCTCCGCGCGCGCGGCCGCCGCGCGCGCCTCGGCGAGCGCCGCCGACATCGCCTCCAGCTCGTCCCCCGCCCGCTCCGCCTCCGCCGCCGCCGCCGCCGCCGCCTCCGCCGCCCGCTCCGCCTCGCCCCGCGCCCCCTCCGCCTCCTCCCGCGCCCCATGCGCCTCGCGCCGCGCCGCGTCGGCCGCCGAGCGCTCGCGCGCCGCCGCCGCCTCGGCCGCCTCAACGCGCTCGCCCAGCTGGGCCCGCTCGCGCGCCGCGGCCGCCTGGGCGCGCTCGAGGGCGGCGGCGAGGCGGGAGACCTCCGCGTCGGCCCGCTCCAGCGCCGCCGCCGCGCGCGCCGCCTCGCCGGCTGCCGCCGCTCGCCCCGCCCCCTCCTCCGAGCGCGCCGCCGCGAGCGCCTCGTCGGCGGTGCGGAGGCGCGCCTCGAGCGCCGAGCGGTCGGCGGCGGCGGCGCGGAGGCGGCCCTCGGCGCGCGCGAGCTCCTCGCGGGCCGCTGCCGCCTCCTCCCGCGCCGACGAGGCCTGCGCGCGCAGCGCCACCAGCCCTGCCTCGCCAGCCGCCGCCGAGCGCGCCGCCTCCGCCGCCGCGCTCTCCCGCTCCGCCGCCGCCGCCGCCGCCGCCGCCCGCAGGCGCCCGCACTCGGCCTCGAGCTCGTCGACCCGTGCCCGCGCCCGCTCCGCCTCCTCCCGCGCCGCCGCCGCCTCGCGCCGCAGCCGGCCCTGCCCCTCGTCCAGCTGCGGTCACGGGGCTCAGGGGAGGGGAGGAAGAGGGCGGGGGGGGTGGGGGGGGGGGGGTGGGGGGGGGGGGTGGGGGGGGGCGGGCGGGCCTCGGCCTCGCGGGCGACGAGGGCGGCGAGGCGCTGCTCGGCGGCGGCGTGGGCGGCGCGGTCGGCCGCCGCCGCCGCCTCGAGGGCCTTGAGGTGGGCGGAGAGCTCGAGGAGCTCGCGGGCGACGCGCGCCCGCTGCTCCTCCGCCACCCCACGCAGCTCCTCCGCCCGCGCGCGCCCCTCCTCCGAGCGCCCCCGCGCCTCCTCCGCCCGCCCCTGCGCCTCCCGCGCCGCCGCCGCCGCGTGCTCCTGCGCTGCCGCCTCCCGCTCCGCCGCCCGCTGCGCCTCCAGCGCCTGCTTCGCCTCGGCGCGCGCCCCCGCCGCCTCCGCCCTCGCCGCCGAGGCCTGCCGCGCGCGATCAGCGGGGGCCCGGGCGCGGAGAGCCCCGAGGCGGGCGCCTCCTGCTTGGCCTGGTCGCGGTGGCGCCCGGCGAGCTCGGCCTCATCGCGCGCGCGGACGGCCTCGGCGCGCGCCGCCGCCGCCTCCGCCGCCAGCTGCTCCCGCTGCCGCGCCAGCGCCGCCTCGAGCTCCTCCGCGCCCCCGACTGCTCCTCCGCCGCCCGGATCGCCTCCGCGAACTGCCCTCGGCGTGAGGCGGCGCGCAGCGGGGGCACGGCGCCCCATCAGAGAGCCGATGCGATTAGAGGCTTTGGTTGTCACGAAGCAGGGTATCGAACGCACGTCGCGCTCGGCGGCGCGGAGCTGCGCGCGCAGGGCGGCGGCCTCGCCGGCGGCGCGCTCGGCCTCCTCGCGGCCCTCCTCGGCGGCCGCCTGGGCGAGCAGCGCCGCCGCCCGCGCCGCCTCGAGCGCCTCCAGCGCCTCCTTAGCCGTCGCCCGCGCCTCCGCCGCCTCCGCCTCCGCCGCCGCCGCCTCCTCCGCGAGCGCCGCCACTTGTTCCCGCGCCGAGGCCGCCGCCTGCCGCCCCGCCGCCTCCCCCGACGCCCGCACCGCCGCCGCCTCCCGCTCCGCCTCCGCCGCCGCCGCGCGCCAGCGCTCCGCCTCCGCCGCCGCCGCGCGCCAGCGCTCCGCCTCGCCGGCGCCGGCCCGCAGCCGCTCCACCTCCTCCGCGCGCCGCGCCGCCTCTGCTTCCGCCAGCGTGGCCCGCTCCGCGGCCTCGCGTGCCGCCCGCTTCGCCGCTGCCAGCTCCCCTCGCAGCGCCTCAGACTCTTGCGCCGCCCGCTCCGCCGCCTGCGCCGCCCGCTCTGCCTTCTCCAGCGCCCGCTCGCGCTCCCGCCCCGCCGCCTCCGCCTCGCGTGCCGCCCGGCCTGCCTCGGCGCGTGCCGCCTCCGCCTCCGCCGCCTCCGCTCGCGCCGCGTCGCGTGCCCGCTGCCGCTCGGCCGCCGCGCTCTCCAGCTTCTCTCGGAGCCCGGCGGCGGCGGCCTGCGGGGGGCGGGCTCAGCGCGGGGGCCCTGGGGGCGCAGGGCGGCAGGGAAGCACCTGCTCGGCGTCGAGGGCGCGGCGGAGCTCGCGCAGGGCGGCCGCCGTCGCCTCGGCGTCCCGCAGGGCCCGCCCCAGGCGCTCCTCGGCCGCCCGCTGCCCGGCCCCGGCGCGCGCGGCCGCCTCCCGCGCCTCGTCCGCCGCGGCGCGCGCCTCGCGGAGGAGCGGTCCGTCCTCGACGGGGACGGCGGGCGGGCCCGCAGCGCCCCCGCCAGCTCCGCCCGCGCCGCCCGCAGCTCCTCCTCCAGCGCCGCCACCCGCGACGCCGAGCGGGCCGCCGCCTCCTCCGCGGCGGCGCCCATCGCGCGCTCCACGGCCTCCCGGTGCGCCTCCCGCAGCGCCGCCGCCTCCTGCTCCGCCGCCGCCGCCCGCTCCTCCGCCCGCTCCTCGCCGGCCCGCGCACGCTCCATCGCCTCCTGCGCGGCCGCCACCTCCGCCCGCAGGCGCGACGCCGCCTCGAGCGCGGCGCGCAGCTCGCGGCCGCGCTCCTCGCCCTGGCGCGCGGCGGCGGCGGCTGCCGCCTCGGCCTCGGTGCGCCGGGCGGCGGCCTCGGCGCGGAGGGCGGAGAGCTCGGCCTCGGCGCGCTGCGCGGCGGCGGCGTGCGCCTCCGCGAGGCCCTTCGAGCGCTCCGCCGCCTCCCGCGCCGCCTCCGCCTCCCGCGTCGCCCCCTCCCGCTCCCTCCCCGCCCTGCCCGCCCCCCCGCCCGTCAGCTGCGCCGCCCACGCCGCCCGCGGCGCGGCGCGGCGCACCGCTCGGCGTCGGCCTGGGCGGCGTGAAGGTCGGCGCGCGCGGCGGCGAGGGCCTCGCGGGCGGCGGCGAGCGGGGCGTCGGCGAGGGGGCCGGCGGGGGCGCGCGGTGCGGCGAGGCGCTCGGCGGCGGCGTGCAGGCGCGCGGCGGTGAGTCCGTCGTCGGAGGCGTCGTCGTACCCCACCGGCTCGGCGGCGGCGGCGGCGGCCTCGACGTGCAGGGGCGGCACCTGGCGCACGGGGGAGACCCCCGCGAGGCCCCTGCGAGGGCGGTGCCGAGAGCGGCGGCGCGGGGCCGGCGTCGAGCAGTGCCGCGTGGCGCCCGCCGTGCAGCTCGGCCCCGCCACTGGCCGCCGCCCGCCGCGCCTGCAGCAGCCGCGCGATCTCCCGCGCGCCTCCTGCGCGGCCCGGCGTCTTCGGGGTGCGGCGGAGGAGGGGCGGGGCGAGGCGGAGGAAAGGACGCACGGCGAGGGCGGCGCGCATGCCCCGCGCGGGGGCCTCCTCCTCGGGGTGGGGCGGGGCGGGGACGGGGACCGGCGAGGGCACGGGGGCCACGTTGGCGAGCTCCGAGTCGCGGCGCGCCTCCCGCCGGCTGCTCGCCACGGAAGCCGCCACGGAGGGGGCCCGGGGGGAGGTCCCCACGGAGACGCGGGGTGGGGTGACGGAGACGCGGGGCGGCGTCGC
Source organism: Cyanophora paradoxa (assembly GCA_004431415.1). Classification (NCBI taxonomy): domain Eukaryota; class Glaucocystophyceae; order Cyanophorales; family Cyanophoraceae; genus Cyanophora; species Cyanophora paradoxa. Next base: position 15,280 of record QPMI01000323.1, on the reverse strand, counting down.
CGAGGAGCGGGGCGTCCCGGCGGAGCGCGGCGTGCCGGCGGAGCGGGGCGAGAGGGGCTGCGGCGGGCCGAGCGCCGCGTGGCGCGGCGGCCGCAGGGGCGAGGGCGTGCGGGGCGGCGTGCGTGGGAGGGCGGGGAAGTGCGGTGGCGGCCGTCGGCGGAGTGGCCGGAGAGGGCGTGGCGCAGCAGCGCCGCGTACTTGAGCGTCCCCAGCGTCTCCTCCCGCCGCCCCGCCGCCCCGCACACCCCCGCCACCGCCACCACCGCCGTCCCCGGGCCCACGCTGCCGGCCGGGCGGAGTGAGCGAGGGTCGAGAGCGGGGGAAGCAGGGGACGGGGAGGGGACCAGTCGCGGAGGAGGCGGGTGAGGGCGGAGTCGCGGAAGGGGACGTGGGCGGCCGGGGGCCGCTGGTGGGAGGCGAGGAGGACGGAGGCGAGGGCGTTGAAGGCGCGCTCGGCGCCCGTCCCGTCCCGCCCCGGCGGCGAGAGGCACGCCAGCTGCAGCCGGCTCGTCACCCGCGGCGCCGTCGCCGCTCGCCACGCCCCCGGGCCCGCCCAGTGCACGGCCCGCCGCGGCGTGCGCGGCCCCTCGCTGCTCGAGCGCGGCGTCGCGTCGCCTCCCTGGCCCATCCCTGCAGCGGCCCGTCAGGGCCGAGGAGAGCGGGGTAGACCGGCGAGCGCCCGCCCCGGCGGACCGTCGTCGTCCCACTGCTCGAGGGTGAGCGTGAGGACTTCGTGCGCGCGCCGCGCCGGCGCTGCCCGCCCGCCCCCGGCCGGCGCGGCGGCGGAGCGGCCGCGGGCGAGCAGGGCGTGCAGGTCGTCGGGGCTGGCGATGACGTGCTCGCTGGCGCCCTGCAGGAGCACGCCGCCGGCGACGGCGTCTTCCCGCACTTTGACCGCCGCGTTCGTCGCCGCGTCGACCACCAGCTCGCCCTGCACGCGCACCAGCGAGGCCCGCAGCACGCAACGCCGCCGCCCCTTCAGCCGCTCCGTGTCTGCGCACGGCGTGAGCCAGCCGGCCACGCACGGACGCGGGAATTTCAAGCTGCGCCCGCACAATCGAGGATGTGCTCGACGGCGCGCGGGGCGAGGCCGCGGCGCTCGCTGTCGACCGTCCCGGCCTCGCTGAGGAGCGTGTAGTGACGTCCGCAGCCGATGCCGCCGAAGGCAACGACGCAGCCGCTGCGGCCCTGGCAGAGGGCCTCGACCACGGGGCGACAGGCCTCTGCATAGACGGTCTTCTGCCTCGTCTGCGCCGGGGTCCAGCGTGAGCCGCGGAAACGCGCGGTGCGTGGCATAGCTAGCACACCGTTGTGTCAAAGACGCGGTCGAACGAGAAGCGTGCCGCGAAGAAGCGATCCGCTGGCGGCGCCTGCTCGCTGGCGAAGAGCACGGGGTCCCGAGCAACCGTGATGACCCGTGCGGTGTCGGTCGTGCGGAAGTCACGCTCGACTCTCACCACTTCGGGCGGCGCGTTGCCCAGCGAGTCGAGCTCGGTCCGCAAGGGCGGCCGGACGCGCACCAGAACCTGAGCAGAGCGGTTCAAGTGGCGGCATGCTGCGCAACCTGGCCCAGCGGACCTGATGCTCCGGCCACATGGCGCGGCCGCGGTTCGCGGGTTTGTATTTCTCGCCTGTACCCGCAATGGGGGGAGGATTCGGCGCAGCAGCGAGATCCGGTTTCGACAGTCTAGCTACGCTTTAGGGTTGTACGTATTCGAGTTACTGTATTTATAAATTGGTTTTAAGCACTGCGCGAGTAGGCCAGCGGACACGCCGCTCACAGGACGATGCCGCGGAAGGGGACGGGGTCCCACGAGGGCCGCCGCCCGCCCCCGTGCTCCCCGGGGCGGGCGCCCTCCGCGCCCCACTTCGGCACCGCGCCGCGCAGCAGCGGCAGCGCGGCCGGGCCCGGGCGGGCCGCCGCGGGCCCCCGGGGCGCGCCGCCCGCCCCGCCGCCGCCGCCAGGGCCGGCCTCGGCCGCGGGGTCGCCGTCGGAGTCGGAGGCGCGGGAGGAGGTGCGCCGCTCGGCCGCCGAGCCCCGCGACTGCGCCGCGCGTCAGCGCCGCCGCCGCGGGGCCGCGGGGAGGGGCGGGGCGGGGCGCACGGCGCGGGGCTGCGGGGCGAGGACGGGCGGGGCGAGGCGCAGGGGCGCCAGCGACGTCGACTCGGAGGCCGACGCGGTCGCCCCCGGCGACTCCCCGCGGGGGCCCTCGCGTGCGCCCCCGAGCCCCGCCGCCGCCGCCCCTGCGAGAGCCGCGCCCGCATGATCGCGCCCCGCCACGCCGCCTGCTCCGGAGCGCGAGGGCGAGTCAGTGGGGGGGAGAGCGGGGAGGGGGGCCGCGGCGGGCCTGGATGCGGGCGGCGGAGTAGAGCTCGGCGACCGTCTCGATGCGCTGCCCCGCCGCCGCCGCCTCCGCCAGCCGCCTCAGCTCCGGCGTGCGCTTGATGTAGGCCGCCCGAATCTAAGCTCGAGCTCGAGGGTGCTTGGAGCTCGGGGCGGGGGGCGAGGGGACCTCGCGGAAGACGCGGGGCACGGGGCGGACGAGGCGCGTCTCGTACGCGCGGTCGATGAGCGCGTGCAGCAGCACCCGGAACTGCGCCCCCGGCCCCGGCGTCGGGCGGCGCGCCCCGAGGGCAGACGCGCGCCGGCCCCAGCCGGCGGATGCACGCGGGGTGCGCGGGGGCGCTGGTGGAGGGGGCGTGGGCGGGGCGCGGCGCACGTGGACGCGGCCCTCGAGGGTCGGGACGCGGAGGGAGCGGATGAAGAGCAGCACGTCCTGAGGCCGCCTTGACGCGCCCCCCGCGTGCAGGCGGCGGCGGGGCCGGGCCGGCACCTGCGGGAGGGCGCTGGGGGAGATGCCGAGCGGCTTGCCGATGTCCCGCAGCAGATCCGGCAGCGCGCCCTGCCCCGCCAGCCCCGCCCCTGAGCGCGGCCGAGGGGGCCCCAGGGCGGGGCGGAGGGGCCGGCGAAGGCGGACGGCGACGGAGATGGAGCCGGATGCGGCGGGGTCGTAGCGCGCCCACGCCTCCAGAAAGGCCGCCACGTCGCTGCAAAGCGGAATCGGGTCGGGAGATGGGGGAGGGGCGGAGGGGGAGGCGGCACCTGTGGCGCACGGCGTAGAAGCGCTGCCGGATGTTCTCTGCCGCGAGCAGTCAGCAGAGTCGGCGGGGCGGGGCCCCCCGAGGCCCGCGCCCCGCCTCCCCGCTCCCGCCAATCGATGTGGATCGAGTCTAGCGCGGTGCGTCCCGGGCCCCGTGCGGATCTAATCTCATCTACTGCGGCCCATCTCATACGGCCTGCCTCGTGGTGCGCGGGGCGCGGGGGGCGGGCCCCCTGCGAAGAAACGGGCGCACCGGCGAAGGACTCGAGCATGGCGGCGATGAAGAGGTTCATCATCAGCGTCTGCGCGGGGGCGGGGCGGCGGCGTCAGCGCCCAGGGCGGCCCCCGGCGCACCCCGCCCCGCCTGCCACTCTAACCCCCTGCTCGCACGCTCGCGCGAGCTCGCGTCCCTCTGAAGCGGCTCGAGGTGGAATGGGGAGAGGAGAGGGGGCGGGCCCCTTCGGGTGCGGGGGGGGGGGGGGGGGGGGGGGCGCACGAGGGCGAGGAACATCCAGGAGACGAAGTAGAGGGGCGCCCACGCGTGCCCGCAGTCTGCGTCTCTCGGGCACTCCCGCGGCGTCGTGCAGTCCCACATCTGCCCCCCGAGGTGAGGCCGCCACGCGGAGGGGCCCCGCGCGACGGGCCCCGCGCACGATGTCGTTCCAGCCCTCGGTCGTCAGCTGCGCGCCGTGGCGGCGTTGGCGCTGCCTTTGGCCCCCGCCTTCCCAGAGGGGGAGCAAGGAGGGGCGCAAGGGCGGCGCACCATTCGGAAGAGGGTCAGCAGGGCGTAGCTGCGGGCCGCAGCGGGCGGGCCCTCAGGCAATGCAGCGCAGACAGGGGCGGGAGGCGGGCGGGGGGCGTTCTCGTATCGCTCAGACGCTGTCTTCTCGCGTGCCTGGCGTGGAGAGGGGGCCGGGGCGGGGCGCACCCGACGTTGTCGAAGTTGGTGTGGTAGTCGAGGCGGCCCGACTTGTGGATCGTCCCGAAGAGGGACACCCCGAAGCACGCTGCGCCGGCGCCGCCCGGCTCGGCCCGCTGGGGCGGCGGGGCGGGGCGCCCCGGCGTGGGCACCGTAGACGAAGAAGAGGAGGGCGAGGAGGGAGCCGACGTTCGCCAGCGCCCGCAGCGACATCCTGCCCCCGCCCCTCAGAGGCCCGCGGGGGAGGGCGCGGCGGGGCGCGGCGCGGCGGGGCGGGGCGGACACGAGGGTGCGGAAGAGGGTCATGAGGCCGGCGGTGCGGCGGAAGAGGCGGAAGGTCCTCGCGAGGCGCAGCACCCGCAGGGCCCGCACCTGCCGCGGCCGACAGCGCCCGGGAGGGAGGGTGAGCACGGCTGGGCCCTCCCGCGGGTGCGAGAGGCGGGGGGCGGGGCGCACGGCGCCGACGCGGGCGCCGGCGGTGCGCGTGAGGGCCGCCTCCAGCACGACGCCTGCGCGGCCGCGTCAGGGGGCGGCGTCGGGGGCGCTCGAGGGGCGGCGGGGCAGGCCGAGGGCGGAGAGGAGGACGACGGCGAAGTCCAGCGCCCGCCACGGGTCCTCGAAGTACTCCTGCCCCCGCCCTCGCTCGCCCCCGCCCCCGCCTCCCAACGCGGGGCCGGCGGGGTCGGCGCACCCGGCCGTGGGCGAGGAGGCGCAGGCTGCACTCGACGACGAAGACTGCGGGGGCGGTGAGGAGGCGGGGCCGGGGGGGGGGGGGGGGGGGGGGTCGGGGCCGGGGCCGCACGGGCGGCGAAGGCGGCGTTGGCCCAGAGGAGGGCGGCGTCCCACGTCGCCCCCTGGTCCGCGTGCTGCGCCCCCACCAGAGCCCCTCAGCGGGCGCCAAGGGGCGCGCCGCTGGGGCGGGGGGGCGGGCCTGGAGCATCATGACGAGGGTGTTGGCGAGGATGAGGGCGACCACGACGGGCTCCACCCTGCGCGGCAGGCCAAGGGGGTTCGCCGGGGGCAGAGGGAGGCGAGGGGGCGCAGGGCGGGGCGGGGCGGGCCAGCGGTGCTCGACGAGGCGGACGAGGGCCCCCCGGCGGCGCCCCCGCCGGCGCGGGCGCGGCAGCTCCATCGAGGTCGCGTGCGCCAGGATCTGCCCCCGCGCCGCCCCCGTCAGCGCCCGCCCCCGCCCGCTCGAGAGGGGCGCGGGGCGGGGCGGGGCGGGGCGGGGCGGGCCTGCTTCCAGGAGCGCTGGTCGTAGTTGAGGGCGAGGTGGTGGCCCTTGTCCTCCAGCGTCGCCTGCCCGCCCCCGCCCCTCACGCCCCCGCCCCCGCCAGCACGCCCCCCGCGAGGGCCGCCCGCACCTGCGCCCGCCCGATGGCGTTCACCGTCGCCGAGACGTACCAGTTCAGCGCCACTGCGCCGGCCCCGCTCAGACCCGACGGACAGGTGCGCAGGGCCACGGCACGCGCAACACTCCTGCCACTGAAACCTCCTTCTAAGAGAATTGAACGGCTTGACCATAGTCAAGAGAAGTGGACGCGTTGACTGGCAGCGAGTGCGTGCGCACGTGCCCGCGCGGGGGCCGCGGGCCGAGACGCGCGCACCGTACACGCCGACGATGAGGAAGGCGATGAAGAAGGCGTACGCCCCCCGGTCCGCCTCCTTCACGGGCGCGCTCTCCACCTGCCCCGCGCCCCGGCCCCCCTCGTGAGGGCCCCTCCCGGCGGCACGCGTCTAGAAGAGGGCGCTAGGGGCCGGCGATCTGGGCCAGGAAGTCTTCCCGTGGGAGCGTGCGAGCTCTCTCGTGGCCTGGCTCTGGGGGGCACGCACCCCCGCGTTGTCGGCGGCGCGGCGCATGATCTCCGTCCACCCCTCCAGCATCGCCAGCTCGAAGAGCGTCAGCACCTGCCGCCCCGCCGCCACCCCGCCCTCGGGCCCCGGTGCGCCCCGGCGGGGGCGGGGACGGGGGCGGGGCGGACGGCGGCGGGGAATGAGTCGAAGTTGTCGCGGAAGGAGAGCCACTCGCGCGGCCGCTCCGACCGCGTCACCGCGTCCAGGTACGTCCCCACGCACTCCGACTGGCGATTCGCGAGGAAGAGAGTTCAGTGGAAGAGAGATGGGGGTGCGAGGGCGCCGCGGGTACCGCCGCGCACCTGGAGGAGTACAGTGGTGTCGTTGCAATATTTGAAACGCCCGGCAAAAAGCTGGGTAGAGGGGGGGGGGGGAGTGGGGTAGAAGGTTGGCGATTTTGGGGGGTAGAAGACGCAGGAGGGGTACGGGTCACCTGCTGCCCCAGGGTAGCGAAAAACGTCCATACTACAGCGGTCATCCTGCGGAGAAAGTGAGGGGGAAAGAGCGGGAGGGGGTACAGGGACGCACATGGACACCCGCAAGACGTCGGGCGCCGACCGGACGAGGCTCGCCACGACGATCTAGGGGAGAAAAACGATCGTGAGGGGGGCGGGCTGGGGCGGGATGGGGCGGGAGGGGGGTGCGGGGCGGACCCGCATGCCGTTGACGCGGGGGAGGAGGCGGAGGGGCCGGAGGGCGCGGAGGGCGCGCAGCGTCTGCACGGTCGAGCGGCTCGCCCCCGCCGCCTCCCCCACCAGCGACGCGATCAGCGTCCCCGACACTGCCCGCGCAGAGGCGTCGGAGTGCAGTTTCGATCAGGGGGGGTGCGGGGCGGGGTCTCGGGGGGCGGAGGGAAGGGCGGGCGCACCGACGAAGTCGAGGGCGTTCCAGCCGCTCCTCAGGAAGGAGCCGCGGTCGAGGAACATGCCCTTGTGCTGCGGGGCGCCGGGGCGTCGGGCGGGAGGAGGCCTCGGGCTGGGGGGGCGGGGCGGGGGCACGAGGATGCGGAGGGCGGCCTCGAGGGCGAAGGCCGCCGCGAAGACGATGTCCGCCACGTGCAGCGCCTGCGCCACGCCGCCTGAGCGCAGCGCCCTCCCCGAGGCCGGCGCGGCGCGGCGCGGGGCGGGGCCGGCCTCGCGAGCGGCGGGGTTGGCGTCGAGCGAGGGGTTGTCCACCGCGAGGCAGAGCGTGCTGCGGGGCGGGGCGTCGCACGGGGCGGGGCCGCCGAGCAAGGTGCGTGCGCGTGCCTGAGGGCGACGAGGAGGAGGACGAGGCGCTCGGTCCAGGGGCTGGCGAGGAGGCGCCCGAGGCGGGCCCGGAGGGGGCTCTCGGGGGGCAGGAGGAAGAGAGACCAGCCGGCGCGCCACCTGCGCCGGCGTCGCATCGGCGGAGCGGGGGTGTGCGGGGGCGGGGCGGGGCCGGCGGACTCGACGAGGGAGGCCGGCTCGAAGGCGTCGTAGGGCCAGTCCCCGTCCTCCCGCCGCGCCCCCGCCGCCGCCACCTTCGGGCCCCCCGCCGGGCCCTCCTCCTCCCACCCCGCCGTGATCCACACCCGCGCCGCCGCCTGCGCCGCACGCCTCAGGCCGGGCGCCCGGGCGGGGCGGGGGGGGACCTGGCGGGCGAGCTCGCCGCCGCGCTGGCCCCGAAGAGGGCCGTCGGGTCCGTCCAGCGCAGGGCCTGCGCCTTCACGTTCTTCCCCACCTGGAGCGCCTGCGCCCCGAAGCTGAGGAGAGAGGGCAGCGGGGAAGAAAGCAGGCGAGGGGGGCGCACGCTGTCGAGGATGGAGCCGCGGTGGGAGCCGGCGCCGCCGGGGGCGCCCCCGCCGGGCCCCGAGACGGCCCCGCGCCGGTCCTCCACGCTCGAGCGCGTGCTCCCCAGGTGCGCGCGCCGCGCCGCCGGCGGGGCGAGCTGCTGCTTTGGCTTCTCGGGGGGCGGGGCGCGAGGGCGGCCGCAAGGACCGCCACGGAGGTGCGGCGGCCCGGGGGCGGGGCGGGGGGCCCAGGAGGACGGCCGAGCTGCTCGAGGTCGAGAGGGTGGCGCCCCGCCGCTCCCGCCCCCGCTCCCGCTGCTCGTCGAGCCGCTGCTCAGGTCCCCCCCGACCGCCCCCGCCGACCCCCGCCGCCCGCCCGCCGCTCCGCCCGCCGCGCCAGCAGCGCCCGCAGGCCCGTCCCCGCCTCCGCCGCCGCCCGCCGCGGCTTCGCCTGTGGCGGCTCTGGCTTTGCCGCCCGCTCGGCAGGCCGCTCGGGGGTCGGCGGGGCCGGCGGCTCGGGGCGGGGAGACGGGTCCCAGCGGAGCGACGCCGGCTGCAGGGGCGCCCCGTACGAGCCCGCCGGGGCCGGCGGCGGCCCCCGCCCGCCCGCGGAGGCGTGCGGTGCGTACGCGGCGGGGGCTGCGGGGGCGAGGCGCTGGCGTGCGGCGGGACGCTCGGGCCAAGGGCCGCGGATGCCGGCCGCGCCGAGGCCGGGGCCCCAGGGGGAGGCTGCGGCCCGGGGCCGGGGCGACGGGAAGGAGGCCTGCGCGTATGCGGGGCCCTCCGACTCGTAGCCGCTCGGGGAGCGGCGGGCGGGGGCGGGGAAGGAGCGGCGCTGGGGCGGGGGCCCGCGGAAGGCGTCGTCGCGGTCAAAGGCGGCGCGGAAGTGGTGCACGCGGAGGTCCATGAGGACGGGGGGGGCCTCCCAGTCGCCCGGCCGCACGGGCCGTGCAGGGACGGAGAGGGAGCGCCGCGGCGCCGGCGCCGCCTCGCGCTCGGGCCCGAGATCGGGCGAGGGCCCGGCCAGGAGGATGGGGGAGAGGGGGAGGCGGAGGCCCGGGGAGCGCCCCCGAGAGGGGGGCCCCGAGGGCGACGGGGCGGGGCCCTGGCCGGGTGGGGGGTGGAGGCCCGGCGGTGGGGCGTCGCGGCGAGGGAGCGCGCGTCGCCGGCGAGGGCGCGCCGCGGGGCATGTAGGACGGGCCGGCCGCCGGGGCGAGTCGTCGCCGCCGTCGCTCAGCTCGTCCCACGGGGCCGGCGCGCCCTGGCCGCGCGGGGTGCCGGCGGGGGAGGCCGCGCCGCTGGGCGTGGCGGGGTAGGAGGCGCTGCGGAAGGGCCGCACGGGCTCGGGCCGGATCGGCTCGGAGGCGGCGAAGTCGGGGAAGCGGGTGATGTGCGGCACGGGGCTCCCCGGGCCCCGCGGCGTCGGCTCGGGCCTGCCGGCGCGCCCCGATCAGAGGGGCGGGACGAGGGCGAGGGGGCGGGGCGGGCACCGGAGGATCTTGAGGGCGCTGGGGGGCGACGGGTGGCGGAGCTCGGCGGGGGGCACGGGGCGGCCGGAGTCGCAGTCCGAGTCGTCGCTGGGGGAGGTGCCCCCGAGCCCGAGCCCGGCCGCGCCAGCGCCGGCCGCAGCGCCCCCAGCGGCTGCGTCACCGTCACCCGGACCTCCCCCAGGGCGACCTCGCCGTAAAGGGGCTTCGGAAAGGCCCGCGCGGCGGCGGCGGCGGCGGCGGCGGCGGCGGCGGCGGCGGCGGGGTTGCGGAGGGCGGGAGGCCGCCGCGCTGGCGGACGCGCTGGCGGGCGCGGGCGGCCCAGGAGCGCAGGCGCGGGGCCATCATGGCGAGGGCGGGGAGGGAGAGGTGCGGCCCCGAGGAGCCGCCGGCGAGGGAGGCGCGGCGGAGCCAGCCGGAGCGCAGCCGCTCCGCCTCGGGGCCGAAGGCGAAGACGCAGCAGGGGTGGGGGAACGAGGCGTGGGCCACCCGCCGCGCGTTCTGCGCCAGCGAAGGCGAGGTCAGTGATGGGCGAGGGGGCGCGGGAGCGCGCTGGAGGCGGGACCTCGAGGACGGCGGCGCGGAGGGCGTCCCTCCGGAGCGTCCGGTCGCGCTCGTCCACCGCCATCGCCGCCGCCCGCGCCCCGCGGCTCTCCCACTGCGCGAGCCCGAACGACTCAGCTTCGAGCCGAGGAGTGATGCCGTCCTTTTGAGCGGGAGGCGCGCCTTGCGGCGGCGCTCCTCGCGGAGGGCCCAGTCGGCGAAGGAGCGCGAGGAGGCGAGCCCGACCATCGAGGTCTGACGCGCGCCGAGTCGGGCGAGTGAAGGGAGCTGCAGGGGGGTGCGCACGTGGCTGGCCCGCCAGGCGCCCCGCGTCGCCTTGACGAGGGGGTCCGCCCGAGCATCGTGCGGCTGCGCGCCGCCCCCGCTTCGGAGAGGGGCGGGGCGGGGAGGGGAAGGGGCGGCCGCGCGCACCTCGAACTCGGTCTGGTGGCGCCCGAAGCCGGAGAAGAGGGAGTCGATGAGGATCGCGACGAGCCCGTTCAGCACGATGTCTGCCCCCCGCCGGGTCAGCGCGCGGCCCGCAGCCGCGCTGCACGCCGAGCCAGGCGGCGGCTCCAGCATTCAGCAGACGGCGCACAGTTGCCGACGGCGATGACGAGGATGAAGTAGACGGGGGCCCACCCGCCGGCGCCCCGCATCGCGCTCCACATCACTGCGACGGGGCGGGGGAGGCGCGTCAGGTGTCGCCGGGCGGGAGGGCGGTGGCGGGAGGGAGGAGGGCCCACCCGTGTTCCAGTCGTCCATGGTGAGGACCTGCCGTGCGAGAGGGGTCCCCCCCGCGATGAGAGGGCAGGGCAAGACGGGGCGGGGCGGGGCGGGCGGGCCTGGAAGGTGGTGAGGACGGCGCCGCTGAAGAAGGAGTCGTAGTTCGCCAGCGCCGCCTCGGGAAAAGTCCCGCGGAACTGGGCGGGCCGGTCGGGGCGGGAAGGGGGGTGCGGAATGGGCGGAGGGGGGGGGGGGGGGGGTGTACCAGCTGCATGCCGAAGAGGGCGGCCACCAGCACGTACACGAGCAGCGTCGGGATGAACCCCGCCTGGCCGAGGGCGGTTGGGGGGAGGGGGGGGGGGGGGGGCGGGGGGGGGGGGGGCGCGGGAGAAGAGGAAAGAAGGGCACCACGGCGCGCATGGAGCGCGTCGTGTCGACGACCGCCTCGCGCACGCGCTGCCGGCACCGCTCGGGCTCGAGCCCCGAGTCGGGCGGGGCGCGGGTGCCGGGGCACCTGGAAGCGGCAGCGGCGGGCCAGGCGGACGACGCGGAGCAGGCGGAAGGGGTACAGGTACTTCCGCGGCTCGTTGGGGATGCACGCCTGCGGGGGCCGCTCGGGCGAGCCCTTGCGGCGTGGCGCCGCAGGCGAGGGCACCTGGGCGATCCCCAGCATGGCGACGGCGGCGTCGGACAGGTTGTAGAGGTCCTGCGGGGGCCCGCGCCCGTGAGGAGGCTCCGGGGAGAAGGCGGCAGGGGGGCGAGCGAGGCGGGGGCGGGGGCGCACGCGGACGAAGGGGCGGGGGCCCAGGGCGGCGAGGCAGACGAGCGAGTCCAGCGCGTAGGAGACCACGGCGATGTAGTTGCCGGCCTCTGCGGCGGGGCGGGGCGATGGGCGGGCGAGGAGGGAGCAAAGGAAGAAGGAGAGGGGGCGGGGCACCGAAGAAGCGGGAGGCGGAATCGCTCGACTCGGCCGAGTGCGACACGAGCACCGCGACGCCGAGCCTGCGCGCGCGCGGGCGTCGGGGCGGAGGAGGCGGCGCGGAAGGCGCGGGGGGCGGGGGGCGCACCAGGTGGCGCAGTCCCTCGCGAGGGCGTAGGCGGGGCGGGAGTAGAGCCAGCGCGCCCACGCCAGCCCCTCCGGCTCGTCCATGCTCGCGTCGCCCCCTGCCCGGCGGGTGAGGGGGGGGGAGGGGATTGGGAGAGAGCGGCGCGTACCCCTGCGGACCCAGAGGCCGCGCCAGTGCGACCACGAGAGGTACCGCCGGAGGGCGCGCAGGGAGCCGCCGGCTGCGAGGGGGTCGGGTCGGGACGGGAGGGGGAGGGGAGGGGTGCGCACATTGGAAGCTCTCCTCGACGCGGGCGCGATGCGCCTGGAGGAGCTGTACCCGTCGCCGCTTTTCCGCACGCGCCACGTCGATGTACGTGTCTGTTCGAGGGAGGGGATCAGGGGTGGAAAGGGCAGGCAGGGATGTGGCGAGGGGCACCGTGCACGACGAGAAGCATGAGGTTGATGACGAGGAAGGCTCCCAGAAGGATGACGAGCCAGTAGTACAGGATCGAGCCGGCCCCCTGCGCGTCCCACGTCCAGCTGCAGGTGGGGGGTACGGCGTCAGACCCCAGAGGATTGGGGAACGGGCGACACCTCCGACGCACAACATGAACAGCTCCTGGGGGGGCGTCAGGGTGGAAAGAGGGGCACAGGGGCGGACGAGAAGAAAGACGGGAGTGCGGACCCAGGATGACTGCGTGATGCACTGCCACAGAATAAGCCAGCTCTTGAGGATGTCGTCGTGCTGAGGGAAGCGGGGGATGAGCGGGGTGGGGAGGGGCCGCCCTGGGGAGCGGGGCACCGAGGAGAAGTCCCAGGTGGGGTTGGAGGCGGGCACGCAGAGGGCGCCCGGGTCGGGCCTCCGCGAGCCCGCCTCGTTTGAGCAGAGGAACCTCGGGATCTGCAGGGGACAGGGGAGGAGCGTGAGGGGGGGAGAGGGGGGGGGGAGGGGGCACGGGGCGCGCCTCGGGGTCGTCGCCGAGGAGCGGTCGCCCCGTGAGGCCGTCGACGACGCGCCAGCGGAACGATCCCCCGAACACGTTCACCCCGACGATCCCGAAGAGCACGAAGAAGAACGCTGCGGGGAAGGGGGGGGGGGGCGCTCGTCGAAGCGGGCGCGCCGAGGGATGGGGGCGGGCGGGCGGACCGAGCTGGACGAGGCACTGGAGGAGGAGCGGGAGGGAGGAGACGATGGCGTACGCGAAGACGCGCACCGAGCGCACCCCCGTGATCGCCTTCATCGTCCGCAGCGTCTGCCCCGCCCCGGGTCCCCCGCCTCGGCCCCCCGTGCGCGCGGCGCGGCAGGGGGCGGGCGAACGCGGAGGACGCGGATGCTGGTGAAGTTGCCGACGCTCGGGGAGAGGGCGAGCCAGCCCAGGACCACCACAATGACGTCCAGCCTGCCGCCACCCGCCCCCTCTCAGCCCCGCCAGCGCCCCGCGCGCCGGGCGCCGGCTGACCAGTGCCAGCCGCTGCGGAGGTACGAGTTGGGGTGCATGACGAGGCCGAGGGCGATGACCTGGCGGGCGGCTCGGCCGGGGCGGAGCGGGGCGGGGCGCGCGCGGAGGAGCGCGCGGGGACCTGCGCGACCATCTCCAGCGTGAAGTAGCAGTCCACGAGGATCTCCAGCACGAACCAGACCCCGCCCCTGCGCGCCCCGCCCCAACCTCGACACGCTCCTCGCAGGCTAGGACCCAGCCCAACGCTCCGAGCGGAAATTTCCGACCGCGGCGCCGCCCCGCGCGCCCCGGCGCGGGAAGAAAGTTCGGTGCATGACGACTATCCTCCCCCGCGCGTTGCGCGCGGCGCGCCCGCCCTGCCTAAGCCAGCGCGCCCGGAGCTCCGATGATTCGGCGGCGAGCGCACCTGCTGGCGCCGTCCAGAGCGATGGATGAGCATATTATCACTATTGCCGCTATATTAAAGGCTTCATATGTCAGACTGGTGCAGAACCAAACGCTGAGCCGCCTAAGGAGGTTGTCCCGCTCAAAGAGGTAGCAGCTGCGCTCCTCGGGGATGATAGTTCTCTCTACTTTCGCAAAGTCGATCTCCCTGGTGGTCACGCCCCCGCCTGGGCCGGCACCGGCGCTTGCCGCATACATTAGCCAAACCCGCGGGCGGCGCGGCCGCCACCGCGCACGCCAGGCACGCCTAGCTAATCTCTATCAAATCAGATGTTGATGAACGCATAACTGCCGGGCGCTCATTGCACGCTCTACCGGGTCACCGGGTAGTGAAATTTCGTTGTGTAGGGGTAGGGGACTTCCACAGCGTTAGCGGCGCACTTTGATGGCAGCCGGCCACAGCGGCGCGCGGCTGCCGCTGCCGGCCTACTTTGAAACAAGCACACCTCTACGTGCGGGATCCAGCTCCTCCTCTGCCGCGGCCGCTGCTGTTGCGCACATAGCGCGACGCAGGGAGCTAGCATCAGCAGCGCCTTCAGATGCCTTTTTTATCGATGATGGCACCAGCCTGGACCGCGCTGCTTGGCGGCGCCGGTCAGCTTCTCTTCGCACACAATTGCGCGAAGGCGTCGAATGGCTCGAGCAGCTTCGCATCAAAGAACAAAGCAGTAAGGACACAGTGCAGGAGCTCGAGGCTGCGTACCTTCGGTCCTTAAAGCGCCGCGAGCGGGAGCGGCGGGGCGCGTACGAGGCTCGTGAAGATGATTCTGCTCAGCGGCCACACCGCGCAGCGGTCGCAATCCAGAGGCTGTTCAGGTACAGCCTCTGCAGCAGTGCGCACACGTGCGCTTGCATACGTGCGCTCACGCGGTGCCCAGACGACACAGGGAGAAGCAGGAGCGCGAAGTCAACGACGAGAGAGGGTGGCGGGCAGGAGAAAGGCGCGAGGCGCGCCGAGCATCGCTGGCGAAAGTGGAGGCTGAGATCGAGCAGCTCCGCATGGTGCGCATGCGCGGCGCCTCACTCCGCCGCCGCTCTTCTCCTCTGAGACGCCGGTCGCGCGCGGCAGGAGCTCACGGTGGCGCTGGCAAGCGACTTCTCTTCGCACGAGGCGCCAGCCGCCGCCGCCGCGCCGGCCATGGCGCCGGCCACGGGGATCAGCAGCGGGCGGGGGTCGCTCGGCGGCCGCACGCCGCTGCTGCGGACCGGCGGGAGCCAGCGCTCGTGCACGCCGCCGTCGCCGGGGCCGGGGCCGGGGCTGCGGGGGCCGGTGGGGTGCGCCTCTGGGCCCCAGTCGGAGGGCTCGGACGGGGAGGGGCGGGAGAGCGAGCTGGAGACCCCGGGGCGGCGGCCGCCACGGCCACCTCTCCGACCGCCACCGCGCCGCCCTCGCCCGACTCGCCCGCCGCTTCCGCCAGCGCCGCCGCCCCGAGCCGTGCGCCCGCATCCCCCGCCCCCGCCCCCGCCCCCTTCCCGCTCGCCTCGCCGAGAGCGTCTTCAGGGGCGGCGAGCGCGAGCCGTGCGGTCGGGCGGGCGAGGGGGCCGACGCGGGGGCGGGGCGGGCCGGCACAGGGGGCCGGATGTCGACCCCGGCGATGCTGCGACGCTCATACAGCGCGCCTTCCGCCGCTACCGCCGGCGCCGCCGCTGGCGCCGCGTCTGCCGCGTGCGCATCCCCGCGCCCTCCTTGCGGACGGCAAGCGGGCTGATGCGGGCCGGGCGCAGGCGGTGCTGGTGGCGCAGGAGATCCTGCGGCAGGCGGAGGAGCGCATGCGGCGCATGGGGCGCCTGCAGCGCGCCGCGACCCTCCTCCAGAAGCGCTACCGCCTCCGCCGCGCCGGCGAGGCCCGAGCCGCAGCCGGCGAGCCCCGGCCGCCCGGCGCGAGGGAGGGGGTCGGGGCGAGCCAGGAGGAGCAGGAGCGGGCGGCGCAGAGGCTCCAGTTCTTCT